>JAOTQJ010051653.1:0-14412 GCA_025642045.1 Solanum sejunctum
ATCTATCTATCTATCTATCTATCTATCTATCTATCTATCTATCTATCTATCTATAATATTCTCTTATATAGTGTTAGAATATGACGCTGCTCTACTCTGGGGTTGCGCATCGAGTAAATATGTCAAGGGGTTGGTATCTTGATAACCTATCAGATGGTTTGTACTCCTAGGGTGCGACTATCCATCAACCTATCAGGGGTTTTGTAGTTCGGTAACTTATCAGGGAGTTTGTACTCCAGTTACCATAGATGGTAGTGTGCGACTATCTATCAACCTATCGGGCAATTTGTACTTCAATAACCTATTAGAAGGTTTGTACTCTAGTCATTATGGGTGGTAGGGTGCGACGATCGACTAATAATTTAGTGGTCTCTTCTTACACATACATATTGTGATATATGTAAACATGTTTTACTTAAGGATTGATGATACGTGACATATTGTTTCTATACCATCTATTGTTTATCTATATGCATTTTGACTATGACGCCTATCTTTTGTTGTATTGCATCCTAGATACATAGTACATTCAAATATACTAACATATACTCTATCCTTATATGCTGTAACCATTAGGAACTGGAGCACCGCTTGATCCTCCTCCTCCTCCACGTGGCTAGCATGATTTATTCCAAATCTTGTTGGTGAGTCCTCCATTTTGGGGACGTTGCTTATGATCTCTTGATATGTATTGAGACTATCTTCCTTTTTATTTTGTATTGACTATGAGGGTGAGCTTGATTCCTTGCCTTGGCTCATGCTCTTATCTATATGGCAGAGGTGTTTGTTGGACTTGTTATGTATCTATGTTATGAGCTTTGACTCTCTTTGACTCTTGATGTTGATGTTATGAAGTTGTCCCTTAGCCTTGTCTACCCCTATTTAATACTTCTTATTGTATTCTATTGCTTCTGCGACTAAGGATGTTTAATATTGCGCTAAGAGGCTTGCTTAGGGTTCCTTTGAGTTCCCCATGTATCATGTTATATCTATTCTCTAGGCTTGGATCGTGATAAATTTGGTATCAGAGTACTAGGTTGTTAGAGCCTCGAGGTCCAACATATCATGTCGATTAGAGTCTTATTCATGGTTGTGTTGTCCACCACAACTATGAGTAGGAGGCTATGAGACATTTTTGGAAATGTTTCCCTTCTTCACATTCTAAGTCATGCTATAGAGTTGAAGTAAGTTTTCCCCCCTTATGATTGTTCTTTGCTCCGCTAGATCATTCCTAATACAAGAGGAAGACAAGCTCGCACAGACGAGGAGCAACTGGCCAATGGAAAGGTCTGAGATGCTCTCACTACTTGTACAAGTTGTGTCTAATCAAGCCAAGCAAGGGGACCAATCCCCTCATGCTCCTACACTAGCTTCTCGAGTGAGAGACTTCATGAGGATGAATCCCCCAGAATTCAATGGGTCAAAGATAAATGAGGACTCTCAAGAGTTCATTGATGGGGTTTATAAGATATTCTCTATCATTGGTGTGAGGCCGGAAGATAAGGTGGAGTTAGCGGCCTACCAACTCAAAGGGGTAGCACAAATATGGTAAATGGAAGAAAGAAAAGGGAGTCAATTATGTGGTGCTATGGGAAGAGTTCACAGTGGCTTTCCTTAATCAGTTCTTCCCTCTTAAGCTTAGGGAAACCAAATTGGTAGAGTTTATGAACTTGAAATAATGATCTATGTGTGTGAAGGAGTATGCCCTCTAATTCAATCAACTTTCAAAATATACCCCACATTTGGTTGCCAACTCAAGCTCTATAATGAAGAAGTTCATGATGGGGGTGTCTGACTTGGTGAGTGAAGAATGCCGGTCCACTATGTTGATTAATGACATGGACTTATCCCATTTGATGACCTATATGGAGCAAACAGAGGGGGAGAAGTTCAGAAAGAGGAGGGGTCATGAGTCCAAGAGGGCCCATTTTGAGGGTAAGTTTTGCAAAGGGGTGTTCGGTTCCACCAAGGCCAAGGGTCTACTCAAGCTTTTAATAGGGGGTTCGCCAATGACTTCCCTAAGAACCAAGGTGTTGGTGTTTTGATTCCTAGTGATGTGTTTTGAAGATGTTGTAAGGGTCGTAAGGGCATATGCTTTAGAGACACTAATGCATGTTTTAGTTATGGGGAAGTGGGTCACAAAAAGGTGGATTACCCTCGAAATAGCAACAAGAGTAAGGAGGTTCGTCCACAAGGTGCTGAATGCGGTTCCTTTAGGGAGAGTTGGCCGGCAAGATAGTGCCCCAAGGCACAATCGATTTTATGATCTACATGGGAAGTAAGGGGTTGATGAAATCCCCAATGATGTTATCGGTATGCTAAAAATCTTTGATTTTGATGTGTATGGATTGATTGATCTGGGTGCCACTCTTCGTTTTGTTACCCTTTTTGTTGCCAAAAAGTTTCATGTTGAGCCCTAATTATTGCATGACTCATATGAGATGTCTACTCCTATTGGTGCATTTATTGTAGCTAAAAGAGTCTATAGAAGTTGTCCTATTTGCATCTTACATAAAATCTTGCCTTGTGATCTTGTTGAGTTAGACATAGTTGATTTTGATGTTATTCTTGGGATGGATTGGTTGCATGCATACTATGATTCTATTGATTGTAGAACCCGTAGGGTCAAGTTTTAATTCCTAAATGAACCTGTCCTTGAGTGGGAGAGTCAAGATGTTGTGTCAAGGTGTAAATTCATCTCTTGCATTAAAGCCCGTAAGTTTATTTCTAGGGGGTGTCTTTACCATCTTATGAGGGTTAGGGATATAGAGTCCAAGGTTCTTCCCATAGAGTCGGTTCTGGTTGTAAATGAGTTTCTTGATGGCTTTCCAAATGACCTTGCCCGTGTTCCTCCCAAAACAAAAATAGAATTTGGTGTAGACCTCATCCCCGGTGCTCAACCCGTTTCCATGGCCCCTTACCGTATGGCCCCGATGAAGTTAAAAGAGTTGAAGGAACAATTGAGGGACTTGTTGGAGAAGGGTTTTATTATGCCTAACCAATCCCTTTGGGGTACCCCGGAATTGTTTGTGAACAAGAAGGATAAGTCTCTTAAAATGTTTATCGACTACTAGCAACTCAATAGGGTCATCGTCAAGAATAGATATCCTCTTCCGAGAATTGATTATTTGTTTTATGAAATTCAAGACGCTATCCACTTCTCTAAGATTTATCTTCGGTCTAGGTATTATGAAGTGAAGGTGAGGGAATGTAACATTCCGAAGATGACCTTCTTAACTTGGTATAGACATTACGAATTTGGGGTTATGTCTCTTGGGCTGAATACTGTACCTACCATCTTTATGGGCCTAATGAATAAGGTGTTTAAACCCTAACTTGATTCATTTGTTGTGGTATTCATTGATGATATTTTGATCTATTGACATAGTGAGGAGTAGCATATGGGTCATTTGAGGATTGTGTTGCAAAGATTGAGGAAGGAGAAATTGCATTCTAAATATAAAAAGTGTGAATTTTGGTTGAAGGAGGTTGCCTTCCTCGAACATGTAGTGTCGGGGGATGGTATTAAGGTGGATCCTAAGAAGACCAATGTGATTAGGAATTGGCCTAGACCGTTGACCCCCATTGGATATTAGGAGCTTCTTGGGCTTAGCGGGTTACAGTCAGAGGTTTGTGAATGGGTACTCTTCTATTGCTTCTCCTATGACAAAATTGACTTAAAAAAGGACAAGTTTGTGTGGACCGATGATTGTGAGAGGAGCTTCCATACCTTGAAATATAAGGTTGTATCTGCTCCTATATTATCAGTACAGGATGGGCTTGAGGGAATTGTTGTGTATTGTGATGCTTATAGAGTTGTTTTGGGTTGCGTGCTAATGCAAATTGGTAAGGTGATAGCCTATGCTTTTAGACAACTTAAAGTGCATGAAAATAACTATCCTACTTATTGAAACGACCCCAAAAAGTGCCCGAAAATGTGCCTCAGAATGCCCAGAATTTTAAATTCGATATATCTCAAAATTCATATGCGATGTCGAAAAACTGACTTCATATTACTGTTCATGGTATCAAAATTCGGGGGAAAAGGGTATAACTCCGATTTAAGAGCGAAATATTAGCAATTACGAAATTTCAAATTGCGATTTCCAGTGAGCAAAGCGCATTGCTTCCGCGACTTGCAGTAGTACATTTTGGGGCCTTTTTTTTTTAAGTAGGTCTAAGACTTCTAAGTATTGGACCTAAGTGTTCCTAAATGTGTTTTTACCTATACTTAGCTATATTTCACCCTCATATCCTCCTAAACATTTCCCAATACTCACTCAAATACTTAGCCATATTTTGCACTCCTAAATTCGAGTCTCAAAATCTCTTCCGGATCTAAGGATTTCCTTCAAGCTCCAAGTCTCCATTTTTAATCTTAATCAAGAACTTCTCCAAAGCTAAGGTATGTGGGTTTCAACCATTGGGTCCTTCCACCCATGGTGCCCTAATCTCTTTTTTACTCAATTTGCTTGATTTATAGTTGATTTTATAAATGGGTTTACTAGTATGAACATGTCTATGAACTATGTTAAAGCTATGTAAAGCTGTGGTTGTTTTGCTATGTTTTAGGATGATGAAATGCGCTAATGTACATGATAAATTCTATATAAAGTGTTACATTAGACCATGCCCAATCCGGGGGGACTAAGAGCCCGGATAACCAAGATGGGGGTTCGTACTCATCAACCTAGTGAGGGGTTTGTACTTCACCACCAGGGTGATAGGGTGGCATCATCATCAACCTAAATGGGGGTTTGTAATCATTAACTTAGTGAAGAGTTTGTACCTCACCACCTAAGTGATAGGATAACATCATCACCAATCTACTAAGAGGTTTGTACTTTTGAAAGCTAGATTGGTCTCTTTTACACATATGATATCCTATATGAGTATGAGTTACTTAAACATATTTTACTTAAGTATTGGTCATACATTCATATTTTTACATGATGTCTATTGCCCATTATTATGCATTTCGGTTATGATGCCTATCACTTGTCACATTGTATCCAACATACTCAGTACATTCAAACATACTAACGCATACTCTTGCCTACATAATATCACAATGTAGGAACCGATGCCCAAGTTGATCATCCTCCGTCTCTACGTGGCAAGTTCAGTACTACTCAAGCTAGTTGGTGAGTCCTCCATTTTGGGACCTTAGTCTATGTTGCTCTTATTATATATCAAGACATTTTTCTTTATGTTCTATTTTCACTGTGAGGGTGATCCTGATTTCTTTGTCTTGGCCCCTGCACTTATCTCTGTATTAGAGGTGTTTGTTGGATAATTTATGTATCTATGATATGAGCTTTGGCTCTTTGTCGTTTGATTATGATGTTATGCAAGCTTTCCCCTTAGTCCTTTTGCCCCTATTCTTACCCTTTATGTCATTTATCTACTTTCACGACCGATGATGCGTAATGGTGAACTCCGGGATCTTCTACTATACTTTCCCAGTGGTGGCCAACCAAGTCAACCAAGAGGCCCATGCACCTCATGCTACGTCCATGGGAACTAGAGTAAGAGACTTGATGAGGATGAATCCTCCAGTGTTCAATGGGTCAAAGGTGGATGAAGATCCACAAGATTTCATTGATGAAGTCTACAAAATTTTGTCTATCATGGGTGTTGGGAAAAAATGAAAAGGCAGAGTTGGCAGCCTACCAAATAAAATGGGTAGCCCAAATATGGTATGATCAATGGAAGAGAGATAAGGAGAATGTTTATGTGGTGCTTTGGGAGGAGTTCTAATTGGCTTTCCCTAATCTGTTCTTCCCTCTTGAGCTTAGGGAAGCTAAGTTGGTAGAATTCATAAATGTAAAGCAAGGTGCTATGAGTTTGAGGGAGAATTTCCTAAGGTTCAATTAACTTTCAACCTATGCTCCTTACTTGATCGCTGATACTAGATCTAGGACGAATAAGTTTGTTTATTGAAACAACCCCAAAAAGTGCTCGAAAATGTGCCTCAGAAGTGCCCAGAATAATAATTTCAATATATCTGAAAATCAATTAAAATCCAACTTCATATTCTTGTTTAGGGGGTAAAATTGAGTTGGGAATGGGTCTAAACCAAATTTTAGAGCAACCGTATCAAAATCCAAAAATCACAAAAATGCAATTTTAGAGGGTCAAATTTGAAGGGGCATATCTTTTAGCACACAAAGAACTGAGTAGCGCACGACATATCAAATTAAATCTCTTTGAATTATCTTTCTCAAGCACTTGGTTTCACCTCATTTCGAGTTTGGATGAAGGAGTTATGCCCATTTTTGTGAAACTCATTTGTGTAGAAAATGCAATTCAAGTAAGCAATCCGTTTTGGTCCTATTTTCTCTTCACTTCAGTCCAAGACTTCTAAGTCTTGGACCTAAGGGGTCCCCTACTTGAAAATATATATATTTAGCCTTATTTCACCCTTATATCATCCTAAACATTCCCCAATACTCACCAAAACACTTGGCCAAATATTTACACCCAAATTCAAGTCCCAAAACTCAAGACCAATCTTTTTATCAAGGATTTCACTTAAGCTTCAAGTCCCCGTTAAAGCCTTCTTCAAGGTTTCTCCAAAAGCTAGGATATGTGGTGTTGAACCACTGGGTCCTTTCACTCATGATACATAAGTCTCCTTTTTACTAATATTGCATTATTTAAAGTTGATTTTACATGTGGGTCTTGTATATTGAGAAACTTACTGCACAATGATTTTAGATCACGAAAGTATGGTTATTTTAGCATGTTTGGAGCTCTAAATCTTGGATCTATTGCTGGATTTGATGAAGGGTTTTGATGTAAATGTTTTAGGAGTGTTGTAATGTGTTGATTGATGGTTTTACAATAGATTTTCTTGAATGATTTCATCTCTCATCTGCATGGTCTTTTACCCCTATTACACACCCCTAAGGTGTTTGATAAAACGTCCGGTTATGATTTCTTAAGGAACTGAAGATCCAAAGAATGAGATATGATATGAGTGATATTATGATGATTAAATGAGCTTATGTATATGACTATTCCTATCTGAAGTATCACATTAGAGCTTATGATAAATCCTATATAAAGTGTTACATTCGACCAAGCCCAATCTTGGGGGTGAAGAACCCTGGTAACCGAGGGAAGGGTTCGTACTTCTCTACCTAGTGATGTGGCGACATCATCACTAACCAAGATGGGGGTTTATACTCATCAACCGAGATGAGGGTTAGTACTTATCCACTTAGGTGATGGGGTGGCATTAACACCAATCGAGATGAGGGTTAGTGCTCATCCACCTAGGTGATGGGGTAGCACTATCACCAACCGAGATGAGGATTAGTACTCATTAATCTAAGTGATGGGGCGACATCATCATTAACCTACAAAAGGGTTGTACATTTGGAAATCTAGCTTGGTCTAATCTTCATATATGATATCCTATATGAGCATGAGTTATCTAAGCATGTTTTTCTTATGCATTTAACATACATGCCATTTTACTATACTATGCCTATTGTCTATTACATGCATTTTGATTATGAAGCCTATCCATTGTTGATTTGCATCCCACATCTTAGTATATTCAAACGTACTAACACATAGTCTATGCTTAACATAATATTACCATGTCGGAACCGGAGATCCTATTGAAACTTCGTATGGCTGGACAGATTGTTCGTGTTAGCCTTTGGTGAGTCTTCCATTCCGAGGACAATGACTATTCTCTTATACGATATTCTAGGACTATGTTTCTTTTATGTATGTATTAACTATGAGGGTGAGTCCAGTTGCTTGTCTTGGCCCCTTCTCTTATCTATGTAGTAGAGGTGTTATTGGACATGTTATGTATTATGCTTGAGATATGACTCACTTATGATATTCAATCTATTTAAGTATAAATCTCTCTCTCCCTTATTCCCAATTTTCCTTATTTATATTTCTTATGCTATTTTACATTGCTTCTGCGACCAAGAATGTGTAATGATATGCTATGAGGCTTGTGTAAGGTCCCTTTGGGTTTCCTATTCATCGGTCACGTCTAGGCCCTAGGCTTGGGTCATGACAAAGATGGTACTAGAGCACTAGGTTGATAGATCCTCGGAGTCCAATATACCGCGTCAGTTGGAGTCTTATTCATGGTTGTGTTATGCACCACAACTATGATTAGGAGGCTATGAGACATTTTAGGAAATGTTTCCCTTATTCATGATCTATGTCGTGCTTTAGAAGTGAGATAGGATTTCCCCCTCTAAGGAATGTTCTTTGCTCTTCTAGTTGATTATGTCTCTTCGAAGGGGAAGGCAAGGGAAGGTAAGTTAAAGGTTTTGATGCTCATGGATTTGAGTTTCACTATTTCTTTTATTATTACTTTTGGTTGCTAGAAAGTCCATCAGTGTTCATCTATGTTCATGTTGCATTAGGTCTTGCTTCATGACTTGTTGAATATGATATGGTGGATTTTGAGGTCATTCTCGGGTTGGTAGTCGTATGTATGTTGTGTCTTCGTTGATGGTAGGGCCCATCTTTGAGTGGTAGTGAAGGGGGTAAGTCCATTTCTTGTTTTAAGGTACAAGGGGTTGCATTTATCATCTTATGAGAATTGGAAGTGTTGAACCTAATTTGCTTTGTGATAGAATTGTTGTTGTTTGTAGATGTGGCCTTGAATGTCCCTTTCTGATATTTTGGGTTTGAGGTCTTGTCTTTGGTTTAAATAGTATGATAGTTATGCCTAAAAGTCTTACGAGTAAGATTCGTAGTCCCTACTCTAATAGCTTTCTGATGGTTTTGGGGATGATAATATGGTTCATTCCTTAAGGAGGCAGTGCATGTGAGTCATTTGAGGGTAGTACTACAAGTTTAAGGAAGAAGGTTAGGTGCTAGTAGGAGAGAGAAGAATTTTGGTGGTAAGAAGTTGCCTTCCTAGTTTGTGTGGTGGCGAGTGATGGTATTAAGGTGGACCTTAGTAAGATGAAGGTGATTAGAGATTATCCTAGACCTTTGACTTCATCGGATATTAGGATCCTCCTGGGGTAGTGGGCTATTACCAGAAATTGTGAGTAGATTCTCTTCTATTGTTGCACATATGACATAATTTACATATGTAAGACGATGTTATGGTTGACATTTTGAGTAGGATGATTTGATATGTCAGGGAGTTGCTATTTCTTGTGTTATTCCTTACTGCTACTAGGATTCATGTGTATATGAGTTGATCCTTGATCCCTTGCAATCAAGGAGACCCAAAATTATTTTCAAGAAAACCTACATGGATTTTACTTATTTTAATTTGGGATTTAAATGTTATGATTCCTAAAATTCGGTTGATGCATGGATGGTGTTTATTTGATGATCTTAATGTGATTTAACCTATTATATGAGGATTTACTTCGGGTTTATTAAGTTATAAGTGTGCATGTTACTTTTTTGACTTATTTACGCATGAGAGATAAACTATGGATTTAAATATGGAATTAATTATGTTTTCACTTTAACTTTATATTATAAATGTTTATTTTTTAATGGAGTCTTAATTACCAATGTCGTTTCCTTATTGTTCATAGCGTATGCATTTATGTACATGGATTATTTTAAAAAATTATGTTATGGGTAAGCCCAATTTCATTTTATGGTACGATTTTGATAAAAGGTTGATTATAATAATATTATGATCACATATATGTTTTTGATCTTTAAGCATTTTGGGTACTTGCACCATTTTGTATATAAATGGGCTATTCCTATGCATGAGTATTATGATTATGAAATTATGATTTTGTCGTTTGAGCGTAAGTATGAATTATTATGAATGGTGTTTGGATTTTAAGACCAATTGTGCATTGAAATGATTTGGAAAAAAATGACTATTGCCTCTTTGAAAGTATGTACATGTATATTATAAGTATTCTTGTGGGATGATGACTTAGCACCGATGGATTGAGAGGAGGGTCTATAAGGGTTGCCCTATGTTCTTGTTGAATAGAGCGTTGTCTTGTGGTCTTGGTTGAACTTAGCTTGATAGGATGAAGGACTTGTAGTAGTTTGGGCTACTTGTAAAGTATGTTTCTAATGAGTGTAGAACCCGTAAGGTTGTAATATGATGGTTGAGAATGGTATATCTATTTAGTCAACTACGATGGGTTAGTCACTTCTCTAAGGTTGATTTTAGGTTTGAGTTTTGTTCTCAAGTGTGGAGGAGGGTAGGTGATATCCCTAAGTGGCCTATTGAACTAGGAATGAGCATTCTAATTATTGGCAGAGTTGTTAGATGAGCTTGTGCACTGGTTGTGTCTATTGGGTTTCATGAATAGGGTCTTAAAACCCTAACTTGATATGTTTGTGGTGGTCTCCAATGATAAGGTGTTGATTTGTTTAGAGATTGTAAATCATTTGGGGGTAGTGTTGTAAGTCTTGGAAGATAAGAGGTTGTTTGCTAAATATGATAAGTGTGTGTGACACCCCATAACTCCATGCTCTTCTATCCATGTTTCAAGCCTCATTTTGGTTAGATTGGGGGTGTATTAGGTTCATGGGAGACTCCTAGTACTTAGACAAGTTCAAGACTTCCCTAACAGTTGAGTTTTGGGTGATGGATCATGCAAGGGTCAATTTTAAACAAGCATAAATTCTAGAATATTTAGAACTGGATAGCCCACAACATGTCAAATGAAAGACCTTTAAGTTATCTTTCCAACGCACTTTGTTTCACCTCATTTAAAGTTAAGAGTCAAAAGTATGGTCATTTTACTGAAGATTGCTAGTGCAAAGTTTCACTACGAGCCTACAGTTATGAGTCGTAAATCAGTGTACGACTCATTGGTCAAGCTCGTAGCAATTTCTAGAGCATTCAAAATTGAGCCTAGAGGTCGTGTGAGGGGTACTGCGAGTCGTAGTGCTACGTACGCGTCGTAACAGGGACCGTAACAATCGTTGGATAGCTTTTTAGGAAGAGTTATTTTGGTCCTTTCCCACCCTTTCTATGCTCTAGATTGACGTTTTTAAGCTCATTCAAGGTCCCAAAACACTTAAGTTCTTCACTGTATTGATAAAATACTCTCTCAAACCCTTATATTAATATTTCAATACAAAATCAAGTGTCCAAATCTCTTCCGGATCTAAGGATTTTCTTCAAGCTTCAAGCCTCCATTTTCAATCTTCATCAAGAACTTTTCCAAAGCTAAGGTATGTGGTGTTGAACCATTGGTTCCATCCACCCATGGTGCCTAAACCCTCTTTTTACTAATATTGCATGATTTAAAGCACATTTTACATGTGAGTCTTGTATAATGAGAAATTTATTGCATAGTGATTTATGTTCATGAAAGTATGGTTGCTTTAGCATGTTTTGAGATCTAGATCTTGGATCTACTATTGGATTTGAAGAGGGGATTTCATGTGAAAGTCTTGAGAGTGTTGCAAGATGTTGATTGATGGTTTTACCACTGATTTTTTTCATGATTTCATCTCTAAATTGCATGATCTTTTACGCCCATTATACACCATCAAATATTTGATAAAATATTCGGTTATGATTTATTGAGGAATTAAAGGTGCAAAGTATGTCTTATGTTATGAATGATATTATGATGATGAAATGAGCTATGAGAAATATTATGAATGATGTTATGATAATGAAATAAGAGTATGCATGTGATGTTATGATAATGACTGAAGGAAGGTATACATATGATATATCTCTATATAGTGTTGGATTGACCATAACCAATTGAGAGAAATGCATAAATCACCATGGGAGGTAGGGTGTGACCATCCTCTAACCTATCAAGGGTTTCGTACCTTGGTAACCCATCAATGGGTTTATAACTTGGCACCAAGATAATGGAGCATCATCATCAATAATCTATCAAGGGGTTTGTACCTTGGTAACCTATCAATAGGTTTATACCTTGGCACTAGAGTGATAGGGTGGCATCATCACTAAACTAGATGGGGGTTCGTACTCATCAACTTAGTGAGGGGTTAGTACCTCAGCACCTAAGTGATGGGTCAACATCATCACCAACCTACCAAGGGGTTTGTACTTTGGAAATCTAGCTTGGTTTCTCCCACACATATGATATCCTATATGAGCATGAGTTACTTAAGCATGTTTTACTTATGTATTGATCATACATGACATACTGCTATATGTTATCCCTATTGCCTATTGTATGTATTTTGGATTATGATATTTATCTCTTGTTGCATTGCATCCTACATACTTCGTACATTCAAATGTACTAACACATACTCTTGCCTACATAAAATCACCACGTACGAACCAGTGCTCAAGTTGATCATCCTTTTCATCCACATAGTAGATTGGTGCTACTCAAAGCTATTTGGTAAGTTCTCTATTTTGGGTCCCTTGATTTATGTTGCTCTTATCTGTGTATTAAGACATCTTTCGTATATTCCATTTTTACCATAAGGGTGAGCCCGGTAGTGAGTCTTGGCCCGTACTCTATCTATGTATTAGAGGTGTTTGTTAGACATACAACGTATGTATATTGAGCTTGTCTCTTGTCTCTTGATTATAATGTTTGTATAAGTTTCCCTTAGTTCCATTGCCCTATTCTTGCTCTTTAAATATTTTATATGCTTCCACGGCCAATGATGTGTAATGACAATTTAAGAGGATTGTTTGGGTTTCCTTTAGGTTCCCCATTCGCCGTGTCATGTCTAGGCCCTAGGCTTGGGTCATGAAAAACTTGGTATCAGAGCACTAGGTTGATAGATCCTTGTAGTCTGACACACCATATCGACTGAGTCCTATTCATGGTTATGAAATGCGCAATAACTCTAAGTAGGAGGCTATGAGACGTTCTAGAAAGTGTTTCCATTCTTCATGTTCTAAGTCGTGCTTTATAGTTTTGGTAAGTTGTTCCCCCCTAATGATTGTTCTTTGCTATGCTAGTTGATCATGCCTAACACTAGAAGAAGACGGGCCCAAACTCCTGAGGAACAACCTACCAACGTTGAACTCTGGGAGACTCTCACTATGCTTGCCCAAGTTATGGCCAACCAAGTCAATCAAGAGGCCTAAGCTCCTCATGCTACTACCTCGGGAGCTAGGGTAAGGGACTTCATGAAGATGAATCCTCCGTTGTTCTATGGGTCAAAGGTGGATGAAGATCCACAAGTGTTCATTGATAAGGTCTATAAAACTTTATCTATTATGGATGTTGGACCAAATGAGAAGGCGAAGTTGGTAATATACCAACTCAAAGGGGTAGCCCAAATTATGATCAATGGAAGGGGGAGAAGGGAAATGGTGATGTGCTGCTTTAGGAGGAGTTCAAGTTGTCTTTCCTTAATCAGTTCTTCCCTCTTGAGCTTAGGGAATCTAAGTTAGTGGAATTCATGAATTTGAAGCAAGGTGCTATGAGTGTGAGGGAGTATGCCCTCAAGTTCAATCAACTTTCAACGTATGCTCTTCACTTGATGACTGGTCCTAGATCTAAAATGAATATGTTTGTTATAGGGGTCTTCCATTTGGTAAGTGAAGAGTACCAGTCAGTTTGCTAATTGATGACATGGACTTGTCTCGATTGATGACTTATGTCGAGCAAATAAAGGAAGCAAAATTGAGAAAGAGAAGAGATCATGAGGCCAAGAGGGACCATTTTTAGGGTAATTTCCAAATGGGTGGCCGGTCCCATCATAGTCAAGGGTCTTCTCATGATGCTAAGATGGGCTTTGCTAATGATTTCCCAAGGTTCCAAGATGTTGAAGGTGTGGCTCCAAATGTGAGGTGTCCAAGGTGTGGTAGGGTCATAGTGGCCCATGCTTGAGGTGTACCAATACTTGATTTAGTTGTGGGGAGATGGGTTACAAGAAGTTTGAATGCCCTCAAGAAGTCGAAAGAGGGGGTTCTCCAAGGCATAATCATTTCTATGCTCTTCAAGGGAGGCAAGAAGTGCCTGATGTTATTACCAGAAAGTTGAAGATTCCTTGGCTTTGTTGTGGATGCACTATAAGGCTCGGTATGCCACTATTTCTTCTCTATTCTTTGGTTTCTAATGGGGGGGGGGGGGGGGGTGTGTGCTTCTTGTGTGCCCAAGTTATTGTGTGGACCCTTGGTGTCTATCCTTTTGTTGAGTATATGGTCGCTACAAAGTCCTTAAGTGTTGCTTCATGTTAATCTTACATTAGGTTTTGCCTTATAACATGTTGGAGTTTGTCATGCCCCAAGTTGCCGTTAGGGCGGACTGGCACCCTTGTCGATAAGGCTCGGAAAAACCAATCTAAATCTATTCGCTTGTTTACATATTATAATTAACTTTCTATGTTGGCGTGCTTATAGGGATATAACTGGTTATAATAAGCTAAAAGGAGATGCATATATCTAGGACATTAGGGCCATGGTGCCTAATGTACGAGACATGACCACACTTTAGTTTACATAGTCTACATAGCCTCTAGTCGAGA
>JAOTQJ010051692.1:0-14407 GCA_025642045.1 Solanum sejunctum
TTGAGATCAAAGATTCTTTCATTACTAGCCAAGCTCATTGAAGTACTTTTCTTGCATACTTCTTGATAAGATCATGATTCTTATTGATTTTACTACTGATTCAAGATATTGAAACAAGATTTATAACTATGGATGAAATTATGAGAACTCTTTATGTATTTCATGAAAGGTTTTAAAGTTTACAGTTTTGAGTTAAGTTTATAAAGTATTTGAAGTTCTTGCATTTGCAAAATATCTGAAAAATAAAGATTATGTTGAAATACCTTACAGTAATATAACTTTTAGACAAAGAAAAGAGTTGAGTTGAGCAAAAGTTTAAGAAAAGCTAAGTTGCGCTAAGTCCCCAAAAGATCAAAGATATATTTTGATAACTCTTATTCTCTAAGTTATAAGTACTATACAAGTTATTTTAGGAGTAGTATTGAGCATCGATATGAGTAAGAGTAAAATTAATAACTTGAACTCATAAACTACGTAGCCAACGTAGGATAGGATTGTACCAAGGTACATCTCCTCACTTACAACTGAGATGGCCCAGTTTTGGGATAGATCCATCCTCCTAGTTTTTAGTCCCCTACCTCGGCAAAGTACAAGATGGCTCAAGTAGTGTGGACAAGATGTTGTATCACCACGAAGCTCATAGTGGTGGTTATCGATTAGAGAAATCCCAAGATAAAGAAAGTTAAGTTTTACACAAAGATTTTCAACATGTTTATCTTCAGCATACATGATATTTGTTACTTATGCTATTTTATTTGGAAATGTAATTTACTTATGTTAAGCATATTGCCTTACCCTGAGTTTAACATTTTGGACATTTTATATACCGTACATTTCATATATTCACATCCTTAGGACCTACATAGTTTTATGATGCAGATACAGGTGATAAAGTCCCTCAGCAGCCGCTTTGTTGAGGACTAGACATCATCCAGCTATTGGTGAGGCCTTTTCTCAGTCCGAGGCTTTTGAAGTTATCTATATTTTTCTCTTTCAATATTTTATTCAGTTGTGGCTACTTTTTGGCCTATCCTGGTAGTCGTTCCAATTACTCTAGTGAGAGGTTCCATGGACTATGTGTCAAGTATTTCAGTTATCTTTTGCTTTAGTTGTTGTTGAGACATTCTTTATTTCAGTTTAAGTCACATAGTTTAGTATTTTAGCTGTTGAATTAAAGCCTTTTCATATTATTTAAGTCTTCCGCTAAGTAAGTAGCCAGGCCAAGTGGTTCGCTTAGGACCAAAAATGGTTCTGGGTGTCGGCCACGCCTAGGGTGTGAACTCGGGCGTGATAATACCATGGTATTAAATTCAATGTATTACGAATTCCACCAAATAGAAGGTATTATTAATTATACATTCTATACTACCATGTATAATATAACTAATACATGGATTAGTTATATATAGGCCCAAAATGTATACCAAATACAGTACTAAATAACACGGATAATTACATCCATAGGACCCACCTAAGTCTCAAGGACATGAGGAGTCCGTAGAACAGGCTGTCCCTGTTGCGTAGCCCTCTCAAGATGAAGTCTCCAATGTTGAGCTTCACCGGGCTATTCAAACTCTAGCCCAGGCGGTCATAGCACCTTCTGCGAGACAAGGAGCTGGTTGATAGGATGTCTATGACACTTCTAGAGTCCGAAAATTCTTGAGGATGAATCTACTTGAGTTCACAGAGTCTGCATCTATTGAGAATCCTAAGAACTATGTGGAGGTGCTTCATAAAGTTTTCCAAGTGATACATATGGCTGATGCTGACAAAGTAGAACTGGTTGCTTACCAACTCAACGGTGTGGCCAGACTTTGGTATGATCAATGGAAGAAGGGTAGAGGAGAGGATACCCCCCTGCTGAGTTGGGCTATGTTCAAGGAAGCTTTCTTGGGGCAGTTCTTCCCAAGGGAGCGAAGAAAGGGCAAAGGTATAAGTTAGCCTGGGATAAGTTATCCCAACATATATATGGGATAACTTATCCCATCACTTAGGCAAAAATGGTGAGATAAATAATGCAAAGATTATCCTATACCTCCAATCAAACATGACACAAAATAATCATATATCTTATCCAGAAATTATTATAACTTATACCTCATACAAATGACCTATAAAAGCATAAGCTCCAAAAGCTAAAAGATAAATTATTTAGTTACCCTTCTTAAAAAATTACTTAATGCTACATAATTTTTTTAAAAAAAAAAACAAGAAGCCACCCCTTCAAAAAAGACCCCAAAATGTACTGCCTAAAAAAAGACGATCAAATATCTCAGGGAGAAAATAAATCATGCTTCAGGGAAACTTGACGCTTTGCAGAATCAATCCTTCGAACCACCACAAAACGATACTTCATACTCCAATAATAGTGAGTAGACAACTATTTTTAATGGGTGTGGTGAATCTCTTCATGATTGACATAAATGTGATTACTTTTCTATGATTAGTTAGTCCCTATGCATATTTATTATCTACGGATTTACCTATAATACTATATATAGTTTATCTGTAAAGACTGCTCATCGTATAACCGGTGGTGCAGACATTCTACTATTGCCCTACGGAGTCAGCCTCTCGAACTGAACAAAATTTAGTGAAATATGACACTATTTTGTTGTTCATACCGTAGGAGGACGTAGAGATACTATGCAGCCTTTTGATTCTTTTAATGCATCAACATTTTTGGTACAATGGTGTTATGCTAGGTAATTACACCATAAATCAAATAAATAGATTGTCATGAATTAATTCATTAATTTATGTGATGTTATGCATTTTGACTTATACAAAATTTAAGAAATAAAGAAATTTATTTGAAATTTGTGGTTTGAAAAAAGTCATATATGTTAGAAATTTTTATTTTATGGACTCACGTATCAATATATATGTAGATATATGCTATCATTAAAGTTGCCCATTGTATAATCTAATAAAGTATACAAGTTTTACGTCTTAAGGTTAAATATTTATTTTATGGGTTTAATTTAGATAATTTGAAAATCTATGAATCTTTTCTTATGTCTGACGGAGACTCATTGAAAAGGTATCCACGAAACCTAAAAAAGTACCTAACATGTTATATAAGGATCTAGTCCCTAAGTCAATATTATGCTCTTTTCTTTTCTACCTCATCTCTTAAAAGAAATAATAGATTAAGAGCATTATCAAGACTTAGAAGATCTTATTTTTTAAAATCAAGATTCTCGCAACGGAAAAAGATTAGCACCCTTTTCATTCTTATAAATTCAAATATCTGTCTAATGATTTACCTGTGACCCTGGATAGATTTCTTTAAGTTTTCCAATATTATATGTTTATGTGACTATAAATTATCTTAATAAGGATAAAAAGATATTTTAAATATAAATTATTACTAAATGTAGAAATATGTCATCATTCTTTGAGAGACACAAAAAAAATTGTGTCTCATAAATTAGAGCAAAGAGAATACTATCTTTGGGTTGCGCTCTTTATTTTTCCTTTCTAAAAATAAGTTTGAAAATTTTAATTTAGTTGAATATTCAATTGTTGATTGCTTAATTATGCTATATGCTGAGCTGGAGGAAGATTCGACCCTTTCTTTTATTTGTTTTTCTTTAATGTTGATGGAGAAGTACTTTATCTATATTATGTGTACTTGGATAGATACAAATAATATGATGTATGCTACTAATAATGGTACTCTATTAATCCTCTGTATAGGTAGCTTGAGATTTTCTTTTAAATTAGTTGAATGTTCACTTTTTCCTATTATCAATATGTAAATTTTGTTGATAGATAATATAAGATACTAATAAAGCACCACTTTAATGTACAAAGACACAGTAAGAGAGACAAATTTAATGCATGTATAGTCTTAAAATAAAGGCAATTAAGAACTGATTAATATCCAAAAAATTACATTTATGTAGGATACATTTTTTTTATTGTATGAACATGAACAAATAATTTTTAAGCAGAGATGTTACCAGTAATTCTATCAAAACAAACTTTGGACCTTTAATCAATATCTTGTGCATGTGTTGGTTTATTTGGTAATGAAGTTATTTTTTATTAATTATAAGAATGTTTAAATTCATTATTTATAAGAATTTATATTTTGTTATTCCACGTTTAATATTTTATTTAATTTTTTTGTAATAATATTTATATTATTTTTAACAAATAGTGTACTATATAATTTGATAATCACGTGAAATGCACGTGCATCAAATCTATAATCTATAATACTTTAAAAGTTAAATTACTTATTTACCCTTCTTAAAAATCAACTTAATGCATAATTTAAAAAAATAAAATAAAATAAGAAGCCACCACTTCAAAAATGACCCCAAATGTATCGCCTCAAAAAAGATAACCAAACATTTTGAAGAGAAAATAAATCACTCTTTGGAGAAAATCGAGGCTCTGCCAAATCAGTAATCACAATAAGCAGTTACTGTTTTTACGGGTATGATTAATCTTTACATGATTGACGTAAACTATTTTAGTTACTTTTCTATAATTCGTTAGTCTCTATATGCATATTTGTTATCTACGAATCTACCTATAATACTATGTATAGTTTATCTGTAAAATCTGCCCAACGAATAAACGGTGGTGGGGATATTATGCTATTGCCTTCTAGAATGAACCTTCCGAATTGAACCAAATTAAATTTAATGAAATATGGCACTATTTTTGTTGTTCATGCCGTAGGATGACGTAGAGATACTATTCAGCCTTTTGATTCTTTTAATACATCAACTTATTTGATTCATGGTGTTATGTTTGGTAATTGCATCATACATCATATAAATAGATTGTCATGAGTTAATACATTAATTTATTTGATGTTATCACGATCCAAGCCTAGGGTTTAAATGTGATACGGCGAATGGGGAATTCGAAGGAATCCCAAACAAGTCTCTTAGCATATCATTTACACATTCTTGTTTGTAGAAGCATAATAAGACAACAAGCAAGTAACAATAGAGTCTAAGGGAAGCGGGACTTGGGACTTCCATCTTATCATCAACACATATCACCACATAGAAACGAATAGGAACTAAGCGAAATCTTTCATAGTAACATAGACATAATAGGGGTGAAGCTCGATACATAATATTCATATCCAACGATACCTCTACTACGAATGAAGCAGGGGTCAAGACATCCCTGAGGCTGACCCTCAAAGATAAGTATCCAAAAATATTAGACAAGTCTTAGCAAAAAGCATGAAAGTAAGATAGATATTGTCCCCAGAATTGAGGACTCACCCAAAGCTATTTTCAAATGATACGGCTAGCCACGCGGAGAAGAGGATGAATAGGAGCTCCGGTCCCTACATCTCACCATAGGCAAAAGTATGTGTTAGTACTTGGAATGTTCTAAGTATGCGGGGTGCAATACAATAATGACATAAGCCATAATATTCAAGATGCATAATCGTAATCAATAGATATAAGCTCAAAATATCATGTATAGTCAATGCTTGAGTTAAAACATGCATGTAGATAATCAACTTGTATAACATAACATACATATGTGGGAGAAGACCTTAACCAACATATAAAACCAAGCGAGCTACTACTTGGAATCCCGATGTTCACTCCACACCGAATAAAGGAGTGGTTTAGTTGCCAAGGTAAACCAAACTTGACCCCACATTGTGAGTAACTTGTCCTAGTTGGATCCACTAGTAAAGCCCACTTAGAGAAATAATATAAACTATGGTGGCACATAGTTAAGAGACCAAGACTTTATATAAGGACCCCTTGGGTCGAGCCTCTACCTTAAGCCTCAATTGGTGCTAAGTCTAATCCCTACGGGATACTTGAAATAATCATAAATTTAATCATAGCATGGATAACTTGTAAAAATATGATAACTTGGCATGAGTAACTCATTCATATACTAGACGCCTACACATAGTGTATACCTTGTATTAAAGGGTAAAAATAATACATAGACTTGACCCCTTGTAGTCGGCATCACATTTCACATGAGGGTAGAGATTGTAACATGCTTGTCCCTTACTAGTGGGCTTTAGTTGACACATGAGGATAAATAGTTATCATGTTTGCCCTCAGATATAAACATTATTCACTCAGAAGAGGGTAGAAATATAGAAATAGGGTTCAACATATCACTTGCAAATCATAGAAACCTTTTATGAGTTTAATACATGCTTGGGAGCCCATAACTTGTCATAATGCTTGTCTCGCAAATCATGCAATAATCTTTCATCAATATAAGAATCTTTTTCATGTAAATTTAGTCAAACATGGTGGGTATATGTACATATGCTTAAAATAGTGATTTTCAAGAGTAGATAACATGAGTAGAGTAAAATATAGTCATTTAGATATCATTCAAGCATTCCACCAATATTGTAGTAAAGTCCTCATTTTGAGTATCCTGGAAACCATTAAAAAAATCATAATCTTTCCACGTCTTTTAAGATATCATATGATACAAAGCTTTATCATTATAAACATAATATAATCTCATTTCTTGATAAAAACTCATGCATCAATAGTCCAATGTTCAACGAATTTCTAACATATTTCATGCATAGGAGTAATAATAGAAAATACTCATAAAAAAATCTAAACTTGAAATCATGAAATTTCATAAAAAGAGAGATTTGGGCTCCGTGAGTGAAAGGACTCATGTATGAAGACCCACATACCTTAAACTTTTGAAATAGGTATAGGAAACTTGATGAGACTTTGAGAACTTCACTTGGGTCCTTAAACTCCAACAAAAATTATTGAAAATCTTGAGATTGAATGGAGGACTTGATGATGAATTGGAAGAATTTTTGGAGTGTTTATGAGAATTTTTGGGCATGGAATGGTTGAAAAGATAAAAGATTCTTATTTAAATAGGCATTGGATTATTACCCAAATGCCCTTGAACGAAATGGAAAAATAAAGAAAATTTTTGCACTGGTCCATATTCAAGGCGCAATATGGACCAATAGTGGAGCAACATTTACACTGATCCATGCCCAAGGTGTGATGCGGATCAATCACGAATGCCCACTACCTCGGCTCCTGTAGCAAAAAATTAGTTTTCTCTACGGGTCATCTAACAATTGAAGGCCACCCATTTTCTACACAATTTTTTCCCCTGAACAAGAATATGAAGTCAGATTTTCTAAATAATGAATAGATTTTGAGATATTCAAGATCTAAACTATAGGGTATTTTTGAAGCACACAAGAGGTGTTACAATATCTCTCCCTTGGGAACATTCGTTCCTGAATTTAAATAAAACAAGAAAACATACATAAGAGGAGTGATTAGGAAACTTTCAGCCCGACATGAATGTAATAATACACTTAAACATCATTTCCAAAAGTTTCAAACATATACATTAAAAATCACCAAAACTTGTTATCATGAACATGTATGTATGCAAAAATGACATGAGGGCTGAACCTTACGGCTTGAAATCATAGATAGGACTTAATTTGTTACCTTCAGCTTGAGTAGAGAGAAAGAGATACGGATATCACTTCTTCATGTCCGTTTCAACTTACCAAGTGGCACTTTCAACTTGATGATTCCTCCAAAGGACTTTGACAGGTGCCACATCTTTCTTTCTTAACCTTTTCACTTGCCTATCCAATATGTCTGCCGAGACCTCCTCATAGGTCAAGTTATCTTCCACAACCTCTAAGTGCACTATAGTACTTGGGTCACCAACATACTTTCTCAATATAGACACATGGAAGATTGGATAAACCGTACTGATATCCATAGGCAACTCCAATTCATAGGCAACCTCACCAATTCTCCTTAAAATCCGATAGGACCCCACAAAACTTGCGCTCAATTTCCCTTTCTTTCCAAACCGAATCACACCCTTCATGGGTGAGACCTTCAAATACCCCAATAATCAACAATAAACTCAAGATCTTTCCTTCTCACATTTGAGTAGGACTTTTGCCTACTTTGACCCTTCTTCAGTCTCTCTCTTATTAACCTCACCTTCTCCAAGACTTTCATAACCAAATTCGGGCCTAACAAAGCCAGTTCCCCCATAACAAACCATCCAATAGGGAATCTACAATATCTACCATATAAAGCTTCAAAGGGAGTCATGCCAATACTAGAGTGGTAACTATTATTGTAAAAAAAATCAATGAGTGGAAGATGTTCATCCCAGTTCCCCTTGAACTCCAAAGCACAAGTTCTAAGCATATCCTCAAGAGTTTGGATTGTCCTTTTGTCTTGGCCATATGTTTGAGGATTAAAAGTCGTGCTAAGCTTGACTTTGATACCAAGACCCTTTTGGAAGGATCTCCAAAAATGAGAAATGAATTGAGAACCACTATTTGAAATAATAGACGATGGTACTCTATGTAACTTAACCAACTCATGAATATATACCTTGGCATAATCCTCGGCAACACAAATAACTGATAGAAAGTGAGCCGACTTTGTCACCCTATCAAAAATAACCCAAATAGAATTAAAGTACTTTCTAGTCTTTGGCAAATCAATCACAAAATCTATATTAATCTCTTCCCACTTTCAAGTAGGAATCTCTATGTCTTGGGTTAGGCCATCCGACCTTTGATGATCGGCTTTGACTTATTGTCAAGTATGATAACCGACTACAAACTTGGCAATATCTCTTTTCATACCAACCCCACCAATATAGCTCTCTCAATCATCTATACATTTTGTGGAACCGAGGTGAATAGAGTAGGAAGAATTATGTGTCTCTTTCAAAATTAACTTCCTCAAGCCATTAACATTATGCACACATAATCTACCTTGGTACCTAAAGACACTATCTTCCTCTTAGGAGAAAACCTCTACTTTACCATCTTTCACCGAAGCTTTCAATTCTAACAAGGCGGGGTCGAGGTCTTGTTTAGTCTTGACCTCTTCAATCAAAGAAGATTTGGAGCCATCAAATACCACCACACCCCCATTCTCTACTTCAGTCAACCTTACTCCCAACCTAGCCAACCGATGGACTTCTCTAGCCACCTCCTTATTGCTCATCAATATGAGTTAGACTTCCTATTGACACTCTAATTAAAGTGTCGGCTACAATATTATCTCTGTCGGTGTGATAGTTCACACTTATGTCATAATATTTAAGGAGTTCTAACCACCTTCTTTGTCTCAAACAAAGATCCCTTTGTGTGAACACATATAGGAGACTCTTGTAATCGGTGAATACATCTACATGAACCCTATACAAATAAAATGCCATATCTTTAATGCAAATACCATGAATTACGCTCATTCACCTTTAGTTGCTGAGAAGCATATGTTATCACCTTGTCATTTTACAGCAATACACATCCTAAATCAATCCTTGAAGCATCACAATAAAGTACAAACCCTTTAAGCCCTTCCGATAAAGCCAAAATAGGAGATGAGATAAGCTTGTCGTTCAAAGTTTGAGAACTTCTTTCACATTCATCGGTCTAAACAAATTGTGTCTTCTTTTGTTTCAATTTTGCCAAAGAAGAAGTAATTGAAGATAAACCATTCACAAACCTCCGATAATGCTCCGCCAAACCCAAGAAACTCCTAATATCCATTGTAGTCAAGGGCCTAGGCCAATTTTTTATCACTTTCATCTTCTTAGGGTCCACTTTAATTCCATCACCCGATACCACGTGCCCAAGGAATGCAACCTCCTTCAACCAAAATTCGTACTTATTAAATTTAGAAAACAACCTCTCATCCCTCAAAATTTGCAGCACCATCCTTAAGTGATTCACATGCTCTCTATCACTTCGAGAATAAATCAATATGTCATTTATGAGGACTATCACAAACATATCAATCTATGGTTTAAAGACCCTATCCATGAGATCCATAAATATTATTGGTGCATTAGTTAACCCAAATGACATCACCACAAATTCAAAGTTCCCATACCTCGTCCGAAAAGCCACCTTGGGAGTATCACACTCCGTCACCCGCACTTGGTGGTATCCAGACCAAAGATCAATCATAGAAGAACGACTAGCCCCTTATAGTTGATCAAATAGGTCATCTATCCTTTGGTAAAGGATACTTGTTCTTTATAGTGACCTTATTGAGTTGTTAGTAGTCGATGTACATTCTAAGTGAACCATCTTTCTTTCTTACAAACAACACCGGTGCACTCCAAGGTGATTTGCTAGGCCTTATGAAACCTTTCTCCAACAAATCCTTCAATTGGCCCTTTGATTTCTTTAACTTCACCTGGGCCATTCAGTAAGGGGGAACAGAAATAGGTTATGTCTTGGGGAGGAGGTCTATACCAAAGTCTATTTCTCTTTCAGGAGGAATACTAAGAAGCTCATTGGGAAAAACATCAAGAAACTCATTGACCACCGGAATGGACCCAATAAGAGGGATCTTAGACTCAACATTCTTAACCCTTACAAGATGGTAAATGCACCCTTAGAAATCAATTTTTGGGCCTTAAGACAAGAGATGAGCCTACCCTTGACCACTAAAGTATGACCTTCCCACTCAAAGATGGGTTCATTAGGAATTTGAAACCTAACTTTAGGGGTTGTACAATCACTAGAAGCATGATATGCATGTAACTAATCCATTCCAAGAATAATGTCAAAGTCCACTATGTCAAGTTCAATAAAATCACAAGGCAAGACTTTATGCAATATAGACACAGGATAACCCCTATAGACTCTTCTAGTAATAATAGACTCACCAACGGGGGTATACACCACAATAGGTTAAAACAACAATTCGGAACATACATGAAGCTTATTAACAACAAAAGGAGTAATGAAAGAAAGAGTGGCACCTAGATCTAATAAAATATATACATCATAATCAAAAACATTTAACATACTAGTAACAACATAGGGCATATCATCTACTCCTTGTCTTCCTTGGAGAGCATAAAACCGATTTTATCGTGGAGCACCTCCTTATTGGCCTCCCTTTGCCCTTTGACCCACATGAGCACCTTGGCCTTGAGGACGACCAATCTTACCTTTGTTTTTAGCATAGGGTCTATCAAAATCTTGTGGACTACCTTTTTACACCAATAACAAGCATTTGAATCCCTCAAGCATAAGCCACCATGATTTCTTCCACACTTTTAGCACCTCAGGAGAGTCATCCCACCATTGCCACCTTGAAACCTTGGGTTAGGCACCCTATCATTAGCAAACCTTTTGTTTGGAGTATTAGAGGACCCTTAACCTTGGAATTTGTGACCTTGTTGGAAACGATCACCTTTAGCACCTTGAAAGCCACCATCCAATCGAGTCCTCATAGACTCCCCACATCTCCTCTTACTGAGCTTCTCCCCTTCAAGTTGTTTGATGTAGGTCATGAGCCAAGACAAGTTCATGTCACCCACAAGCATAGCAGTGCGACATTCTCCATTCACCAAGTCAAACACCCCGGACTCAAACTTGTTCGCTCTTGCCCTAAGATCGACAACCAAGTGAGGAGCATACTTTAAGAGTTTGTTGAATTTGAGAGAATACTCCCTCACACTCATGGAGCCTTGTTTGAGATTCATGAATTCCATCATCTTTGCCTCCCTTAATTCAATAAGAAAGAATCGATTGAGAAAGGAGGCCTTGAATTCCTCCCATGGGATGGGATCATTGTTTCCCCTCTCTAAATTCCCTTGGGTGAACCAAATTTATGCAACACCCTTGAGTTGGTAGGCTGCAAGTTCTGTCTTCTCCTCCGAACTCACTCCCATAATAGCAAGTACCTTATATATCTCATCAATGAACTCTTAGAGATCTTCCTCTATTTTAGAACCATGAAACTCCAGAGGATTCATCCCTGTAAAGTCCCTCACCCTTGTAGCCAGAGTAGAAGCATGAGGATCTTGGGCTCCTTGGTTCGATTGAATAGTCACGGCATGGGCAAACATGGTAATTGAACTCTAGAATTTGACATGTTTAATCCCTCCTTCTTGGGGAGCCGAACCCTCCTCGGGTGTTAGAGCCCTCCATGGACTTCCTCTTGGTAATGCAATGACCTAAAAGAGTAAAAGAGCGTTCGTTAGGGAAAGAAATCTTATTTTCAAACCTAAAGCACGACATAGATCATAAATAAGTGAACCATTTTATAAAATACCTCATAGCCTCCTATTCATAGTTGTGGCGCGCTTCACAACCATTAATAAGACTCTACTTGACAAGGTGTGTTGGATTTTCGAGGACCCTTAACAACCTAATGCTCTAATACCAATCTTGTCACGACCTAAGACTAGGGCATAGATGTGACATGACAAATGGGGAACCCGAAAGGATCCTAAACAAGCCTCTTAGCATACTATCTACACATCCTTATTTGCAAAATCATAATAAGACAACAAGCAAGTAACAACAGAGATGAAGGGAAGAGGGACTTGAGACTTCCATATCAATATCAACATACATCACCATATAGAAAAGAATAGGGACTAAGGGAAGTCTTTCATAGTAATATAGATATAATAGGAGTCAAGCTCGATACACAATATCCATATACAATGACACCTCTACTATAAATAGAGCAGGAGCCAAGACATCCCTTGAGCGCACCCTCAAAGATAAGTATCCAAAAATATTAGATAAGTCTTAAAAAAAATATGAAAGTAAGGTAGATATTATCCCCGAAATCGAGGACTCATCCAAAGCTATTTTCAAATGATTCGACTAGCCATGTGGAGAGGGAGAATGAATAGGTGCTTCGATCCCTACATGGTGAGATCATGTAGGCAAAAGTATGTGTTAGTACTTGGAATATACTAAGTATGCAGATTGCAATGTAACAACGATGTAAGCCATAATATTCAAGATGCATAACCGTAGTCAGTAGATATAAGCTCAATATATCATGTGTAGTCAATGTTTGAGTTAAAACCTGCATGTAGATAATCAACATGCATAACATAACATACATATGTGGGAGGAGACCTTAACAGACATATAAGGCCAAGCGAGCTACTACTTGAAATCGCGATGTTCACTCTAGACCAAATAAAGGGGTGGTTTAATTGCCAAGATAAATCAAACTTGATCCCACATTGTGGGTAACTTGTCCTAGTTGGATCTACTAGTAAAGCCCATTGAGAAAAATAATATAAACCTATGGTGTCACATAGTAGAGACCAAGACTTTATATAAGGACCCCTTGAGTTGAGCCCCCACCTTAAACCTCAATCGGTGCTAAGTCTAATCCCACGGGATTCTTGAAGTAATCATAAATGTAATCATAGAATAGATAAATAATAAAAATATTATAACTTGGCATGAGCATCTCATTCATATACTAGACCCTTACACATGGCATATACCTTATACTAGAGGGTAAAAACAATCATAGACTTGGCCCCTTCTAGTAGGCACCGCATTTCACATGAGGGTAGAGATTATAACATTATTGTCCCTTACTAGTGAGCTTTAGTTTGTACATGAGGGTAAATAGTTATTATGCTTGCCCCCTCATATAAAAATTATTCACTAACAAGAGGGTAGAAATATAGAAATATGGCTCAACATATCACTTGCAAATCATAGAAACCTATCATGAGTTCAATACATGTTTGGGAGCCCATAACTTATCATATCATGCTTGTCTTGCAAATCATGAAATAATCTTTCATCAACATAAGTATTATTGCCATGTAAATTTAGTCAAACATGGTGGGTATATGTACACATGCTTAAAATAGTGCTTTTCAAGAGTAGAGAACATGAGTAGAGTAAAATATAGTCATTTAGATATCATTCAAGCAATCCACCAACATTGTAGTTAAAAATTCTCATTTCGAGTATCATGAAAACCATTCAAAAATCCATAATCTTTCCAAGTCTTTCAAGATATCATAGTATACACAACTTTAGCATCATAAACATAATATAATCTCATTTTTTGATACAAGGTCATGCATCAATAGTCCAATATTCAATAAATTTTCAACATATTTCATGCATAGGAGTAATAATAGAAAATACCCATAAGAAATCTAACCTTGAAATCATGAAATTTCATAAAAAGAGAAAATTGGGTTCCATAGGTAAAATGACCCATGGATGAAGATCCACATACTTGAAACCTTGAAATAGGTAGAGGAAACTTGAAGAGACTTTGAGAACTTTGTGGATACGTAATTTTTGACAAAACCTAATTTATCTACCTTTTAGTACTTAAATATTTATTTATGTACGTCTCTAAATTGATATTTTTATTTTAACCTTATTTATAGTAGGTTTATTTAAAATATTTTAAAATTACAAAAATAGTCACATTTTAAGATAAGTTTATTTTAATTTATTTCCAAAAATATACAGAAAATATATTTTTTTTAGATTTTAATAAACTAGATTTATTTTAATTATAAGTTTAGATTAGCTATTTAACTTTTCCTAAATTATGCTAGCTTAAAAAAATTAAATAATCTTTCATTCTTATATATATTT
>JAOTQJ010051713.1:0-14406 GCA_025642045.1 Solanum sejunctum
TACTATATGTTGATGATATAATTCTCACAGCCTCTTCTGATATTCTCCGGTGTTCTATTATGGATCTCCTAAGCTCTATGTTTGCTATGAAGGATCTCGGTCCTTTGAATTATTTTATGGGTATTGCTGTGACCCAAAACAAAGATGGTATGTTTTTATCTCAACAAAAATATATCGAAGAGATAATTGAGCGAGCAGGAATGTCTTTGTGTAAACCATCAGCTACTCCGGTTGATATAAAGTCAAAGGTTAGTGCTACATCTAGTACTACATTTGATAATCCCACTCTCTATAGAAGTCTTGCAGGGGCTCTTCAGTACCTTACATTTACTAGGCCGGATATCTCTTATGTTGTTCAGTAGGTTTTCTTACATATGCATGACCCCAGAGTAGATCATATGCCTGCTCTAAAATGGGTTATTTGGTATGTTAAAGGTACATTGGATTATGGTTTTCATTTATATCCATCTTCTTTTTTTTACTCTGGTGTCATACACAGATGCAGATTGGGGTGGGTACCCTGACACTCGTCATTCTACCTCTGGTTATTATGTATTTTAGGGTGATAATTTGGTTTATTGATCATCAAAACGACAACCAACATTGTCAAAGTCTAGTGCAGAGGCAGAGTATTGTGGGGTGGATAATATTGTATCTGAATCCTGTTAGCTTTGAAACCTTCTATTAGAGTTGCATTGTCAGATTAAAAAGGCTACTCTTGTTTATTGCAACAATGTAAGTGCTATTTATTTATCTGTAAATTCAATTCAGCATCAATGGACAAAACATATTGAGATGGATATTCATGTTGTCTGGGAGAAAGTTGCTCGGGGTGAAGTTCGAGTGCTTCATGTGCCTTCTCGACATTAAATAACAGACATTTTTACTAAGGGCCTTCCACAAGTTTTATTTGATAATTTTAGGGACAGTCTCAATATCCGTAACCCTCCCGCTTCGATTGAGGGTGTGTGTTAAATATATTTGGTCGATATTTTTTGTAATATACATTTGGAAGGTAGATATTTTGTTTATATTTTTGGAATGTATATTTAGAAGGAAGATATTTTGTTTATATTTAGTTCCTTAGAATTAGCTTTATATAGATTCAGACTTTGTATATTGTTTATGGTGAAGAATAATATTTTCCTTCTGTCAGTTAGAACCTGACTCCCTATGAACCTGTCATTGAGTGGGAGGTTGTCAAGTGGTAGCAATGGAGGTAGGTCCATTTCTTGTCTTAAGGTACAATTGATACCAAGGATTGCATTCATCACCTCGAGAGAGTTAGTGGTGTTGAACCTAAGGTATTTTCTATTGAGATGTTTTCGGTAATCAATGAGTTCTTAAGAGTCCTTTCCAATATTTTGAATTTGGGATAGTATCTTTTGGTTTGACTAGTGTACCGACTATTCCTATAAGTCTCATGAATACGATCTTTAGTCCCTGCTCTATTAGTTTTATGGTGGTTATGGTATGATGGTTCATTTACCTAAGTGAGGAAGTACATGTGAGTCATTTGAGGGTAGTACTACAAAGTTTAAGGAAGAAATATGGATGCCAATTAGGAGTAATCGGAGTTTGGGTTGTAAGAGGTTATATTCCTAGGAAATGTGGTACCCGGTGATGGTATTAATATGGACCCTAGTAAGACAAAGGTTATTAGAGATTAGCCTAGACCTTGACTTTATCGAACATTAGGAGCTTCTTAAACTTAGGGGGCTATTACTAGAGTTTGTAAATAGGTTCCCTTCTATTACTTCTCCTATGACTTAGTTCACCCTAAGCAAGGCCAATGTTGTGATCAACATTTTGAGTAGGGTGAGTTGATAGGTCCGAGAGTTTCTATTCCTTATGTTATTCCTTTCTGCTAATAGGATTCATGTGTGTGTCTCGGATGGTTGCGTGAGTCTATAGTGGCTAGAATGGGTCTATAAGGGTTGCCCTATGTTTTTATTGCATAAAAGTCTTGTCTTGTGATCTTGGTTGAACTTAGCTTGATATGTTGGAGGTCTTGAGGTGGTTTGGTTATTTGAATAGCATGCTTTCGATAAGTGTAGGACCCATAAGGTTGTAATATGATGGGTAGGAATAGTCTATCTATATGGTCATCTACAATGGGTTAGTCACTTCTCTAAGGTTGATTTGAGGTTCGGGTTTTGTTCCCAAGTGTTCATAAGGGTAGGTGATATCACTAAGTGTCCTCTCGGATTAGGAAGGAGCATTTCAAATATTGGTGGAGTTGTTGGTTGACTTATGCACCGGTTCTGTTTATGGGTCTCATAATAGGGTCTTAAAACCCTACTTTGGCATGTTTGTGGTGGCCTTTAGTGGTGGAGCATTGATTTAGTTAGAGCTTGTGAACCATTTAGGGGTAGTGTTGCAAGTCTTGGGAGATGAGAGGTTGTTTGCTAATTATGATAGTTGTAAGTTGAGGGTAACAAGAAGGTGGTTAGAACTCCTTAAGGATTATGATATGAGTGTACAATATTTTCTCTGGTAAGGCTAGTATTGTGGTTGGTGCTCTAGATAGCCTAGCATGTGTTGTTGATGGTACAAAGAGGAGATAGGTGGGGTCCATTGATTAGTTAGATTAAAAGTTAGGTTGAGGGAAGTTGAGCATGGTGGTGTAGCATTCTTGGTGGTTCCAAATCTTTTTGGGTTAAGAAGTCTAGATTAGGCAAGGCCTTGATTTCCGCCTTATTAGAGTTTTAAGTTTTGGGTGAGAGAATCATAGAGTGGAGGTCATCTCCTAAGGGGGAGATGGTGGTTATGATACCAAGTGAGTTAGGTGTATTTAAGGTTGACAATTGAGTTATAGATTGTGGGTGATGTGGAGGATAAGTTGGCTTAGGAGAAGGTTCCAGTGGAGGTGTTGGATAGGTGAGTGGAGAAATTAATTGATAATGATATGGTGTTCCCCAAGGCCTTTTTAAAGAGTCGTATCCATTTGTGTTTCTCGGGGAGTTGGTGCGGACATGGAGAAGCAATGTTTGTATTTCTTTCATTCTATTCAAGCTTATGATAACATATCAAGTCTCTTTTTGTGATTTCAAGTCTTATGTTTCTGCCCCTATGTCACTTGCATGCATTCACGTTTATGTTAACAAGTGCATGACGATTTTTCTCATTTAGGTTGAGATTTTTGAAAATGGTGTTTAAGTGCATTATTGCATTCTTCTTGGGGCTGATTTCTTCATGATTACTCTTCTTATGTATGTTTCTTTGACATTTGGGGATGAATGTTCCCAAGGGGGAGATATTGAAATGCCCCACACTGCCTAGGAATGCCCCCATAATTGTCATTCCCTTATATCTCAAATCAGTAATATTTAAACACCCTTTCACGTAGCTCGAAAAGATGTTATGATGCATTTTTTTTGATATCTCAAAATCTATATAGAATGTCATATATCTGACTTCATATTCTCTTTTAAAGAGAAAAATTGTGTGAGAAAATGAGTACCTACAAGGAATACTTTGTCCGTGCCAAGAAAAATAATTTTTGGTGAAACTTCGTAAAAATAGTAGTTGTCTGCAATGGGTCCGCGACACGAACTTGATGCGGACTAGTTCAAGAACTTCCAAAAAATTGTTCTTTCTACTCCAGGGCAATTAGGTAATAACCCTATACCTATATACACAAAAATTCTCATTGTCTAGCCGTTTTGAGCCCTAAAAACAACCAAAAACCTCTCAAAATCCTCTCTAATGTTCATCAAATTCTCCATTCATTCTTAAGGTTTTCAAGACGTCTTGTGGGAACTTAAGAAAACTAAGTCAAACCCCAAATCCTCCTCAAGATTCAATTGTTCTAATCTCTTTCCGGATCTATGGATTTTTGTCAAGCTCCAAGTCTCCATTTGAAATCTTCTTCAAGAAACTCTCCAAAGTCAAGGTATGTAGGTTTTACCCATTGGGTTCTTCCACCCATGGTGCCCTAATCTCCTTTTTACTTAATTTGCATGATTTAAAGTTGATTTTACAAATGGATTTACTAGTATGAGCATGTTTATGAACTATGGTAAAGTTATGTAAAGTTGTGACTATTTTGCTATGTTTTGAGTTATAAATCTTGGATCTATTATAAAATTTGATGAGGGGTTTTGAAGTATATTGTTTGAGGTATTGTAAGGTATTGATTGATGTTTTACAATTGATTTTCTTGCATGATTTCATCTTCATATTTCATACTTTTATACTATCATTTCACACCCGCCAAGTGTTTGATAAAATGTACGGTTATGATTTTTTGAGGAATTGAAGATCTAATGCGTGTCTTATGAGTTGAATGGACATATGATGATTATGTGATGATGAAATGATTATGGAAGTAATGTATGTATATGATGACTATATGATGATGATAGGAATATTTATATGAGTTACTTTCGTGAAAGATTACCTATGGTGTTGCAAGTAGATTGTTGGGTTTCCGTGTTTGTTGTTGTGCTCTTGGGAAATTGGAGAAGATCTTCCCTTGTTTGAAATGAAATATTGTGATGAGCTAGTTCTATGATCTTTACCGAAAAGGCCATGCCGTAAGGTAGAAAGACTAATATTTCTATCGAAAAGATCATATTGTAACGTATGGACTCCCTATCGAAAAGACCATGCCGTAAGGTAGAATAACTAATAGTTTCTACCGAAAATATCATATCATAAGGTATAGATATCCTACCAAAAAGATCATGTCGTAAGGTATAATAACTAATAGTTCTTACCAAAAGGATCATATCATAAGGTATGGACACCGTACCAAAAAGGTCATGCCGTAAGTTATAAAGACTAATGGTTCTCACCTAAAAGATCATATCATAAGGTATGGACATTCTATAAAAAAAGGTCATGTCGTAAGGTAGAATGAATCACGCTCCTACTCAAATGATTTTATCGTAAAGTAAGGGACGTCTTATACTATCTAGCAAAAGAACTTGTCATACGATAGGGGTATTGGTAATACTCTCCAAAAAGGTTATATCGTAAGGTGAGTGGGGGCCATTTGGTCCATTTCATGAAGATCATAAGAAAGGATTGATTATGTATTCCATAATGAGTTACATTCCTTGATCATGATTTATAAGCATGTTTTACCTTAAGCATTGTTCATGCATGCCATGTTGTAATGTACTATTTATTGCTATGATTATGCATTTTAACTATTACCTATCTCTCATTGCATTGCATCCTATATACTTAGTATATTCCAACGTACTAACACATACTCTATGCCTAGATGATATCACCATATAGGATCCAGAGCCCCTCTTGAGCATCTCTACCCACGTGGCTAGCACGATTTTACTCAAGGTTGTTAGTGAGTCCTCCATTTCGGGGATGTTACTTATTATCTCTTGTTATGTATTATGACTTTATCTTTGACTTATGTATTTACTATGAGGGTGAACTTGGTTGCTTTGTCTTGGCCCCCTCTCTTATCAATGTAATAGAGGTGTTGATGGACATGTCATGTAACTCTGCTATGAGCTTGGCTCTATTGACTCTTGATGTTTATGTTATGTAAGTTCTCGTTAGTCCCAAATTCTCCTTGTTTACATTTATCTCATATTTCATTCTAATTGCTTCCGCGACTAAGGATGTGTAATGATATGCTATGAGGCTTGTTTGAGGTTCCTTCGTGTTCCCCATTCGTTGGTCATGTCTAGGCCCTAGGCTTGGGTCGTGATGTTGTAGAGTTGGCGCATCGTGGGGTTCATTTTTGGAGTTATTGTTTGGGTTTTGGGGCATAGGGCCCACTTTTTCCATTTTGATCCTTTCTAGACTAATTTTTCTTACAAATAAAAGAGGAGCACCCTATGGTGATATACTTGGCGTAATACGCCTTTCTCCAACAAATCTTTCAATTGATCCTTCAACTCCTTCAATTTAGTTGGTTTCATACGGCAAGGGGGAAAGAAAATAGGTAGAGTATCAAGAAGAGGATCTATGCCAAAGTCTACTTCCCTTTTGGGAGAAATATCAGAAAAATCTTCAGAAAGACATCCGAAAACCCATTAATCACAGGAATCGACCATACAATTTTTTTTTAGTAGGGTTGTGTCGTCAATATGATCCTACCTATATATTTTCTATTTTCTAATATAGTTGTGTCATCATTCCAAGTCTATCTATATAATTCTTTTTCTCGATAAGGTTATGTCATCATTTCGACCCTACCCACATAATTTTATTTCTCAGTTTATCACCACTTTTAACCATCAAATTTAATAATTCAGCATATGAGCAAGTTATGACCAGTTTTAAAGGGACTTTCTTGGAGCAATTTCAAGATGATCCACGTTAGCACTTCTCAATTTACCTTTTAATCAGTAACTTCATTCCTTTAACGCTCATGTGTCCAATTCTATTATGCCACTGATTTGAATTGTGAACACCTTTAGTAACATTAACCAAGTTTATACACCCAGCATTGGTGTATACTATTCCAATATTTATGTCATGTGCTACAACCATAGCACTTTTTACAATTTTCCATGAACCATTTTTAAACACTGATGTATAACCTTTGTTGTCGAACTTACCAACAGAAATAAGATTCTTCTTGAGAGCAGGAATATATCTGACATCTTGCAACATTCATTGATTGCCTGTTGAAGTATGCATACAAACATCGTCCATTCCTTCAATTCACACAACCTCATTGTTAGCAAGATTTACTTTTTCAAAATATTTAGATTTGAAATTTTGAAATAATTTCTTGCTTGGGGACAAATGGAAAGAACCACCAGCTTCCAGAATCCAGGATACGATTGTGCTGTTAACACTAAGAACTAGTGCATCTCCAATATTTTCCGCTGAATTTATAGAGTTATTATCATTTTCGGATCTATGATTGTAATTCTGCTTCTTCGTTTTGGGTTTCTTGCAATCTATCTTAAAATGACCCTTCTCTCCACAGTTCCAACATACCACATTTGATTTATGTGGAGATTTTTCACGATTCTTCGATTTTAATCTGCCATATGTATTTTGACCCTTGGGTTTACTCCTCCCCTTTGGTCAACACTGAGAGCATTACTCGATGATTCTCCTATTTCTCTCTTGCAAATGCTTTCGTTAAGAACAATATCTCAGACTTTGTCAAACTTTAGTTTCTCAAACCCACGGGAACTACTAATTGCAACGACAGTAGTATCCAAGACTCAGGTAGAGATGACATCAAAATCAAATCCTTAATTTTATCTTCATAATTAATATCAATAAAACTCAATGGACTTATAATCATATTGAATTCATTGATATGGTCAACCATAGATCCACCTTCAAACATTTGTAAATTGAATAATCTACGCATCAAGTATACCATGTTCATCACAGAGGGCTTCTCATATATATGTGATAGAGATTTCAACAGATTTGTTGTTGTTTTCTTCTTAACGATGCTGAAGGCCACGTTTTTGGACAAAGTCAATCGAATCAAACCTAGAGCTTGTTGATCCTTGAGGCTCCATTGTTCTTTAGTCATGGAGTCTGGCTTCACCCAGTTAAGGGTTTATAAAGATCTTCTGACACAAGGAATCTTCGATTTGCATCTTTTCAGAACCCAAAATCGGAGCAATTGAACTTCTCAATTCCAAATTTCAAACTCTCCATCAACACAAATCGTGGTGAATCTCTCCTAGCTCTGATACAAGCTATTAGGATAAGATATCCTCACCCATTCAATCTGCAAACAAGAAGAAGAGGAAGAAAAAGCTTGAAGAAAAAGAAGTCACTTAGTATTTTTGTCTCTCTAAAACGGAAAAACAAATGTAATGTGGTAACACCCAATAACGGGCAACCTCCACGTGGTGTGACATATATATATATATATATATACACACACACACATATATGAATACAAAATATTTTACATGAAGAATAATATTTAGTAGTACATTAAATATTATATCAGGATCCACAACCTAACAGGGAATGGCCTCTATCGCAGAAAAGATAAAGGAAGCAAAACTGAGATGGTTTGGGCATGTGCAGAGTAGGTGTGTCGATGTCCAGTTAGAAGGTGCAAGAGATTGAATTTAAAGGTTATGCGAAGGGGCAGGGGTAACCGAAAAGTATTAGGGAGAGATGATTAGATAGGATATGGCACAACTTCATATTATCGAGGACATGACCTTAGATAGAAAGGAGTGGAGGTTGTGTATTATGGTAGAGGTTGTGTATTCTACTACTTTTATTATTTTTATTGTAGAATTAACATTGCTCTTTGTTTTATCTGTTATTTTATATTTATTTATTTTATTTGGGGTTGATACATTTGAACAAAGGATCTTTTGAAAATTATTTCTACACTCTACCCTCTTAAGACCTCACCTGTGAGATTTTACCGGTATGAATTTATTGTTGTTGTTGTTGAATTTCAAAAGATAAATGTTTTAAAAAACTGTTTTTTTCCTAAAAAAGGCATGAATAAAAAGTTTTATCAACAACTTTATCTCTTTTTTAAAATTTCAAAAAAGTAACTCTGAGCAAACATTATACTTATAATTTTAATTTTTATTTCAATATTTGTATTGTAATATACTTAGTTAATAATATACTATATCATATGGAGTGTAAGTATAACATTTTCTACTATAATTGTTTTTTCCAGAGTGGAACTTTGAGTTCAAATATATTTGATAATAAAACTTAAGAATTCAACTTGAAGTTAAATTTAAGAATTTGAAAAATAATTTCAGGGTGTTTTCATTTTTTCACTCCACATTACTCATGTAAAGTCATACACAACTTGAATTTGTATTATGATCAAATTCAAGTGTGCATTATTTTAGTTTGATTTTTTTTTCAAATTTCACAATGAAAAATATAGTTAGACCCCACTTAAAGACAGAGATGCTCCAATTATGCTTAAATCATTAGTCGGGCCTTTGTATAAATAGTAACAACATTTTTTAAATTAGATTAATAAATTAATTGATTTCCTTTTCTAAGGAGTAGTATATTTTAGTAAGCTAGACTTTGTCTGGTTGGCTTAATAGGTGTATATAATATTTTTGTTAGATCCCATAAATTAAAACCCATAAGTCCTTAATTGGTTCAATTTGGTTAAGTTTGGAAACAAATGTAGGTTTTATGCTAAGTTTAGTCCTTAAGAATAAAAAGGTTATGGGGTCATGGGTGTGTCCAATTACTATTGGTCCAAGTGAAATTTGGGTGTCTATATGTATATGGACACCCTTATCTTGTGTAAGATAATTCTTCATACTTAGAAAAATTTTGAGAAGCTTGAGAGAACAAGCCACGGCCAGCTATAGTGGAAAAAAAAGAAATTCCTTTTTTGTGAGTTTTCGATTAATTGACACTTCAAACTTGTTATATTGGATCCCCTAAGTGACGTAGAGGCGTTAGTTGGTCAAGAAAATGCTTGTTTCGACGGATAGGAAGATGTGGGTCTTATAAGGAGCTTTAAAGGTATGTTAATTTCTAGCCTAATTCTTGTTAATTAAAGCTTGTGGCTGTGTTAGGGGTGCGTTATAATAAAGGTAAAGCATGAAAAAAGGTTGGTTATTAATTGAATTTTGAATTTCGAATTTGGGATTGGAATTGAGGACAAGTTGCTTATGATGATATTTGTATTTATAGTTATGTGTTTGTGTTTATTTATCATGGAAATAGTCTTTGTGGGGTGAAAGAAGTTTTGGAAAAAATTATATTAATGTTTATATGAAAGTTAGCTTGAATTGGAGTCCCGTCAAAGGTATAATGTTAGGTTTTAGCGTTGGACATTTGTGTTGGGCGTTGGGGTGATGTATTATGGTTCTTGGAGTATATAGGAAGGCTTGAATATGGTAAAGATAAGTTTGAAACAATGCTGCCCTGTTTTGCCGTTTATGTCGCAATAGCGTTTTGTAGTGTTTTGATGTTGTGATAGTATTGGAAAAGGTTTATTGATGTTGTAGGTTGTTGTTGTTGTTGTTGATTGAGTGTTTGAGCCGAGTTAAATTCTCGGGGCAGTGTATTTTAAGGGAAAATGCTACCAAAATTTTTATAAAATTTGGAACTAGAAAGCTAGGATTTAAGACCCGCTATGGATATTAATCGTTGGAGTTATTGTGATTCGTGTAGACGTGGGACATCCCTAAGCATAAATTGGATTGGTCTTGTGTTGGAGTTAGTTGGAGGAAAGGAATCGAGGTATGTAAAGATTTTTACCTCTTGGCATGAATTAGTTACGTTGGGTTAACGTCTTATAGTTGAAAAGTTCCTTTTCCTACATAATTTGGGTTCAAACATGTCTTATGTCCACTCCTTGGGACTTGCATAAAAACAACATTTATATTTTGACTCGTGATATGTAGAACCCACAAGTTGTTAAAAATGTGAAATAGTTTAGTATGCTAAAAGAAGGTATTTTGTAACGTTCGGTGAAAAGCCTAACCGGGACCTATATTCGTTACTTGCCACAATTTTGCTAAGTTAGTCCCATCCATAACTTTTGAGTCTTTAAAAAAAAATTTCATAAATAGTGTTTGTTTGTACGAAAGTGAATTAGTTGAAAAGCTATGGTTTTTATTGTTCTGGAATCACTTTAAAAATTATTTTAAAGCATGTTAGTAATGTGTATGATGAGAAAGTTAGCAAGTTGCTTGAAATCACTTTTATGTGTGCAGTTGAGCAATTTTGACAAATTTCATAAATGAATAACTTCTTGATTTCAAAGATGAACAATTTGTATATTACTAAGTTTTTTGAAACTAGTTTTTGTGCATGTGATTCTCACGACTCTATTCGTGCCATTTTTGGTTTCGCTCACCGGTTCCCGGGCCAGTTATTATCGTGCTTATGTATAACTATATGTATATATATGTATATATGTTCAGAAGTAGGTTGGATACGGCGGGTCGGTTTGCCCATGGGTCGTATTTGCTTAGTTTGGAGGCATAAGGAGCTGGGCTTGGGATATGTTGGCATCATGACGTGTGGGTGCTTGGCCGCTTTGCCCCGGCCCATATGAACGCTTGGCCCCTTTGCCACGGTTCACTTATATGACTGGCTTGATGACCTTTATGCATGATGATATGTGAGTGCCTGTCCCCTTCGCCTCGGCTCACCTATCCTATGACGTGAGTGCATGGCCCCTTCGCCACGGCTCACCTATGTTACAGTTGGGATTTGTGTTGGAGATTTCAGAGATTTAAAACTTTCGGTGTTATGCTTTGGTATGGTGCGAGTTTGAAGGTCGCCATCGTTCCCATTCGATGTGCATTATTTTGATATTTTAAATAAAGAAATATTTTGATGTTTTCATACAGGTTTGACTTATATATTTTATCCGGATTATCACTCCTACTCATATTTTGTACTTTTTGCTTTACATATTTTGTACATTTTTCGTACTGACCCCCTTTCTTCGTGGGGGTGGGGGAGGGACTATTGCGTTCATGCCCGCAAGTACCGACGTACCGGTTAGAGAGCCATCTTCCTAGGATCTCTGTCTGCCGTTGACGTGATCCCTTTGCATCAAGAGCTGATCTTTTGGTACATATATGTATATGTATTTTCTGTACATTGCATTTATATATATATTCGAGGGTATGACGTGGCCCTGCCCCATCTTATGATCTAGTTTGTGTGTTTAGAGGTCTGTGGATACATGTTGGTGTGGGAACTGTGTTGGTGTGGCTTCGTTTGTATGATACATTTGTTGGGCAGTTCTGCCGCAGCGGTGACCTTGTCGGCACACATATATATGTATAGTGATGTTTGTTATTGTTAGGTTCGCTATTTGCAGGTGAGGCTAGTCAGTAAAATAGAAGAAACTCTACCAAAATTTCAAGAAATTCCTTAGTTATTGTGAATGAAAATCTGGTTTAGTGTTTGTCTGGGTGCCCAACTGGCACTAATCATGGCCCCTGGGTTGGGTCGTGACAGAAGTGGTATCAAAGCAGTTAGTCCTCAGAGTGTCCACAGATCATATCTAGTAGAGTTTTGTTTATCGGTGTGTCATGCACCGCATTTATAAACAGGAGGCTACAGGACATTAGGATATTACTTTTCCTTCTGATCTTAGATTGTGCGTTAGAGCGATGTTAATAGGGTGATTTTTCCTCCTTGACAGAAATTATTTGAATTTTAGATATGCCGCTAAGGAAGCAACCAATCGGCCGTAGAGGAAGTCCTGCAGCTGTAGATGGGGCCTGATATGTCGAGGAACTACCTGGGCTCATAATCAGCCAGAGTCGAAGACTGTATTCCTGACAGCGGGTTCGGTCACCCCACCAGCCCCAAAGGGCCAAGCATCCCCAACCAAGCACAGAAATTGGGGAGCTGCAGGAGGCAGTGTAGTTGTTGACGCATATTGTGGCACGACAAGCCCACAGACAGGAGGCTGGAAGTACTCAGGCAGCCCGTCGAGATAGTTCCCAGGCCCGTGATTTCTTGGCTTGTAGACCACTAGAGTTTTTTGGGTCCAAACCTTTGGAAGATGCCCAGGAGTTCGTGAGACAGATGCAGCATACAATAAGAGTGATTGGGGCTTCCGAAGTAGAATCTGTAGAGTTGGCCTCCTATCAATTGTATGATATTGCGGCAAATTGGTATAAGTCGTGGCTTTTGTCCCAAGGTGCTAATGCTCGACTTGCTATTTGGAGCGAGTTCATAGAGGCATTCCTGGCTCACTTTTTACCTCCAGAGGTTAGGCGCGCCAGGGAGGATAGGTTTTCGATATTGAGGCAGCGAGGCTGGTCGATCCGGGAATATAGTCTGGAATTCGACTCTTTTGCCCGATATGCACCTGCACATGTGTCCAGCATGACAGATCGCATGCATCACTATATTGTGGGGCTTGATTTATATTATGTAGATAGTTGTTTGGTATTGGCTGCCTAACTAGGGATGAATATTGCTCGTATTCAGGCCCATACCCAAGGGATGGAGGATCGACGTCGAGGACACCAGGCCGACAGGACATATGATAGAGTTCCGGCAAAGAGGGCTATGTTATCCGGTTCAGTAGTAGATTTTCGGGGCAAGCAGTCTTGGCCGCAGCTGAGTGGGCCTCCTCCTCTACCGGTGCGAAGCATACCTCTGCAGACCCCCAGTAGGAGACCATCTATCCCCAGTCAGTCAGGGGTAGGACCAGGTTCTAGCAGTCAGCAGAGATTTATTATGCCCCTCTGCCCTCATTGCAGGAGACGACACTCGGGGGAGTGTTTTCGCTCTTCAGGTGCCTGTTTTATTTATGGTTGTCAGGGCCACCAGATGCAAGATTGTCCTAATAAGGTTGGTGCAGAAGGGTCAGCCCAGACTTCTAGAGCAGTCGGAGCTTCTTCTTCTGCTTCAGTGTCTATGAGCCTTCTAGGGTGAGGTACTCCAGCGACAGCAGGTCGCGGCAGAGGTCGTGGTGGAGTTCCAGGTTCTAGCAGTCTTGCTAACCGCATTTATGCCCTAGCTAGCCGATAGGACCAGGAGGCATCACCTAATGTAATTACAGGTACATTATTTGTTTGTTCTCGAGCTATGTATGTTTTGATTGACCCTAGCTCCACTTTGTAGTATATTTCCTCGTTGGTTGCATTCACAATTGACATAGAATTTGGACCAATAGAGCCTTGCGAGGTTGGGACACCAGTAGGTGAATCTATTATAGTTAGTAGAGTTTATAGAAACTGCTCGGTATTTGTTCTCGACCGCTGTACTTTGGCCGATTTGATAGAGCTAGATATGATAGATTTTGATGTGATTATGGGTATAGATTGCCTAGCTTCTTGCTATGCTAAGGTGGATTGTCAAAAAAAGTTAGTTCAACTTTAGTTTCTAGGAGAACCAGTTCTGGAATGGTTAGGTAGCATTGTAACGGCAAGAGGTAAGTTTATTTCGTACCTCAAGGCTAGCAGGATGATCAGGAAAGGGTGTCTTTATCACTTGGTTCGGGTACATGATGTGAATGCCGAACCTCCAGCTCTCCAGTCCATTCCTGTAGTTAGTGAATTTTTAGACATATTTCCGAATAAACTTCCCGGTCTTCCTCCAGAGCAAGAGGGAGAGTTTGCTATAGATTTATTTCCCAGAACTCAGCTTATCTTGATCCCTCCGTATAGAATGGCACCAGCCGAGTTAAAAGAATTGAAGGAGCAGCTTAAGGATTTGTTAGAGAAAGGCTTTATTCGGCCTAGCACCTCTCCCTCGGGAGCCCCAGTATTATTTATAAAGAAGAAGGATGGGTCGCTGCGGATGTGTATTGACTACCGGCAGCTGAACAAGATAACTGTTAAGAATAAAGATCCCCTCCCCAGTATTGATGATTTGTTTGACCAGTTGCAATGAGCTAGGTATTTCTCAAAGATAGACCTGCAATCAGGGTATCACTAGGTGCGGGTGCGAGAGGAGGATATTCCTAAAACAGCATTCAGGACTCGCTACGAACATTATGAATTCAGAGTTATG
>JAOTQJ010051735.1:0-14406 GCA_025642045.1 Solanum sejunctum
CAACATTCTATGATCATCACAGGAGCCAATCACCAAGTTAGGGATTCAACCTCTAAGCAGCTAGTTCTTTGCAAGAACAATCCAAAAGTAGAGAAATAAAATATGTTTCCAGCAGTTTTGAATCATTTTTAGAACATAATAGAGATGTGAGTTATCTTTTATAACCGAAGAATTCCACATTTTAGTAGCAAAAAGGACATAGATAGCAGCAGGAAGAGTTCTAGACTTAAATTCTAAGCTTAAATTTGACACAAGATCAACTAAACAAGTTTGGAACAAAAGATTACACCCATGTAGGCATGCCTCAACAGGGATAGGACTCCACAAAAGCAAAATGACTCAGCCTCACATGTTAACATGCCACGATTGCAACAATTCGAAATGAATATAGAGATTGTATGCTGTCAAACTAGCACTTGGACAGTGTAGTTAACATAAGAATCCAACAGCATGTGATCTCAGGCAACACACAGTGACACACGCGATTTAAATTCCAAGAAAAGAAAAAAAAAGCATCAGCAAATTGAACAAACAAACAGTATGAATCTGATTAAAAATATAATCATGATAGCAGCTCGTTATTTATGACCAGAACCTACAAAATCTGGAGAAGCATCGAGTCAAAGAAAAAGCTAACGCGATATCATAATATGATAGGCGGATTTCACGGAGAAGTAAACACCCGGTGTCAAAAGATTAGTACCCTCATCAAGATGAATTATCAAACCAAATTTGCAGCAGACATTTGGGAAGTAATATTATCAATTTCGGTTTTTAACAGCCTAACAAAACAAATCAATGACAACAACATATCTATTTGAAAACAACGTATCGTCGTTTACAGGACGACATCTACACTTCTGTAGATTAAAGACAGCTACTTGAAATCGATTAAAACACAACCAATATTGAATGAGAAAAACAGCCAGCTAACGGCATCACAATGCGACTACAGATATTTAACGACCACATAACAATAACATCACTACATTAATTCACAACGACAGCGATTTTCAGTCGGTTAACCCAAACTCGAACAGAACACTTTGATATAAATTCGATTGTCACATTCAGTCACAATATGTGAAACTTGAAAGTAAAGCGAAATTGGAATATTACCTTTTTTGGGGCAGCAAACTGAGACGACGAGCGTAACAACGAATTTCGACACTACCGAGATAGGAGCTGTAATGAATGACTCGAGCTTCCTGATTTTTTAGAATGAAAATGGACTCGAATCTTTTCTTCTTTTCCCGTTTTTGAACTCGTCGAACTTGTTCCAGTTTCTGGAAATCGGTGTGAGGTTTTTCTTTTTGACAAAAACTGACTAAAACTCGGTATATTTCTTTGCTCGATTTTCTCTCCCGGATTCTCCCCTGTTCTCTCTCTGACCTCTATGAACGCTTTTTCTTTTCGTTTTTCCACCTGTCTTCGAATCCATTTTTCCTTTGAATTGATAATTCAAAGCTTAAAATAACCCCAAAATTAAGGCATACAACGGATAGATTCGACAAAAAGGGATGGGTTTCGAGTTTTCTTCAGGCACGCGTGAGAAGTGCGACGCATCACTCTAACAGAGAGGTCGTAGTGCGATCTGATTTTTGGTCGGGTCTGGGATTCGTTGTGTTGGTTGGTTGGTCGGTTTGTTGGTACAAGGAAGAGGAGGGAACGGTGATGGCGAAAGAGCCGCGGCGACGACGATTTGGTGACGGGAATGGTCAACAGCGTCGGCTTTAGTTTTTTTTTTTTTTTTTTAGGTTTTGCTGTTTTTTCGTTTAAAATGAAGAGGAAGATGATATAAAATGTAGATTGGGGGCGCGTGTATCACACGCGCCCGTCTTAATTTTTTTTTTTTTTTTGAAAATAATGGTTAAAAATTATTAAAACAAAAATAAGACTCGATAATTAATTTGACATCGTGAACGATAAAAATTAGGTGTCAACAAAGAGTTAATAGAATTCTTTAATCATTTTCTGGACTTTCTTTAAGTGTTAGTAGAAATTGTTTTTCAAACTTTTTTGGGACTCGTTGACTTTTTTTGGCTGGAGTTGTTTTTTTAAATCCCCTGGAATAGTGTAAAATATAATACTTCTTTGATAGAATTTTTAGATTTCTTTTATATAAAAAAGGTATAATTAATTATTTAGAAGGGTTTCACAAAATTAAAAATTGAAGTGTGGATAAATTTTTTTTCTTATTTTCTGGACCTTTTTTTTGACAGTTTTGTTTATTTTTTGGACTTTTTCTTTAAATATTTAAATAGAATTATATTTTGTTTTTGTTATAAAAGGTATAACTAATTGATTTAGAAGTGTTTCAAAAAATTAGGAATTCAAGTATTAGAAAACAAAAATTCGTTTTTTTGGACTTCTGTGACGTTTTTTTTTTTTTTTTAAAAAAAAATCCTTTTCTTGGATTTCTGTGACGTTTTCCCCCCTATTTTTTGGCCCTATATTGTTGGACGTATTTTTAAATAAGCTTTTTGCCTATTATTTTGGAAGTCTATTTTTTGACTTTCTCCATTTTTATTATATTATATTATATTATAGTCTTAAAATGGTTAAAATAATAGTATAATAATTTTTTTAAAAAAAAAAGATGAAAAAACAATTTTATCTAAAGCAATTTATTTTTTCTAAGAGTTTATATTGAATTACTGTAAGTCTATAATGTAAAACATCAATGTAGCAGAAATTTTGCAAACAAAAATATTTAGGATAAGATATGATAAAAACATTAGTTAATAATTTTATAAACCATCACAAAAACAATATCTTTCCATCATAACATTATTCAGATACTCTTTTTTCAATAATAGATCCCAAATTCCTCTATAAATTGTAATTTTAGATGCACATGAAAGAATATCTAAAAAACAACAACAACAAAAAAACTAATTAAGTTTACACACAACATATATGTAGTAGCCCATCTTTCTTTAGGCTTCAAAATTCAAAGACAGCCTTTAATTTGAATCAAAACTCCTTTTTTTATGAAAATAGTCAATAAATTTATTTTAACAATTATAATTAAAACACAAATTTCTTCTTTATAGTAAGAGGTCTTCTAATTCAAGTCGGATTTGTATTGTTTTGCATGATCGGAAATTAAATGACTGACTCATAATTGATTCTTAATTCCAAATATTACTAATTTATTAAAAATTTAATATATCAATGGTAATTACAATTTCATCTTTGCCTTACTTAAAAATTTATGGGTAGAATTTTTGTCAGTCAATAATTATCATTTAAAATTTGTAAATATTATATTATGTAATAATATAAAATATTTGGAAATAAACTGACAGTAAATTTAAAGCAAAATAATATTATTATATAATACTTGATTGTTAACTCTCCTTGTCGCAGTACTCTTTTAAATCAATTTGCATGATTTGCAATCTTTTGACTATGAGCAAAAGAAACTTCTCATGTTTCACAATTAAAATTAGGTAAATTACAATATAATAAATGTGAGATCATTATAGAAAATAAAGAGGGAGTGTACGTACAATTTTAAATATGGTTCAATTATATTTATTCCCTATATTATAGACTTATTATTCAAATAAGCTCTACATATCAAGATTCTATACTTAACCATAATTTTATATTTTAAATTCAACAAATAAGTTTAATTAAAAATCAATCATAATACTAACGAATAATGTATCAAAAATATAATTAAATAATATAATAAAAACTAACTTACAATCAAACAAAGCAAGAAAAAAGTGATAAATCTTTTAATTTTGAGAATTTCATTCGGTGGCATCCTCCTTTGTTCGTCCAATTCTTTTATTGAAAATTTTTAACTGAAAGATAAACATGAGAAATTATCAAAAAGGAGATAATTTATTGTCAATTATTGATCATGCACAATTCATATATAATCTTTAAAGTTATTAAATAAAGAAATAATGAAAGATAGAAAGAATGAGATAATGAATGTAAAGGTTGAAAGAATGAGATCATCGGAATAACAAAAATAGATGTAAGAAGTAGAAGAAGAAGAGACATTTTGATCCAAATTATTATTTAAATAGAATTACAAAAATTCTTTTTTATATAAGATGAAATTCTAATTGATTTAGAAGTATTAAACATTATAACTTCTTCCATAAATTAAATTAATTGTAAAAAACTCTTTGTCCAAAAGCCAAAAGGACACAAGGAAACAAATAGCGAACTATTAACAAAACCACCAAAATTACAATAATGTAATGCAGAACACGAACACACCTGCTAGACAAAGTCCAGTTCAGATGATATAACATAGATTTGACTCCTACAAAGATTTTGATATATGTTTTGACTCCTATTCAATTATTTATATATTTATTTATTTATAAAAATTTATTTATAAATATTTTTGTACATATAATTAAATAATAATTTAAAAAAAGTCGGTGAAAAAATGAATTTATCTAAAGCATAGTCTTTTAACGAAGGACAACAAATTCAATCAACATTATTAAGGACATTCACACTTTTAATATAGGAAAAGTTACAAAAATCTCATACTTAAATAGGGAATCTCAATTTGTCCCCACTTTTTCATAATTACATAAATTTCATAAAAAATCTACTTTTTGATACTCTTATATAGGTTGGTGATACAAGTTAAAAACTATATTTTTTTTCAAAAGAGCTAAGCCATTTAATGCTTCATGTATGATTTTTTATAAAAGGAGAAAAAATTATACTTTTGTTCAAAATAGTAGTGGAAGATATAATCATGAATTCTGGTACGTAATGTGTAGACCCCTTTATTGCAATAGTTTCTTAAAAATTTTGTTCCCCAAAACAAGTTTTAAAAGTCATGATATATTTTAACAGAGAGTTCTATCTTCCATAGAGAACATTTTCAAAACATAGAAAAATCAAAGAAATTGCAGACAAAAAATTAATTAGTGAGTAGAGAAAGAGTGATAAATGTTTGTAAAGAGATATGATGCTAAAAGGTATGTAACTATTTTGTCCCAAATTCATGCAAAAAAATTGAAATTTTCTATTTCTCCTTCTTCCTTTTTGCTTTTGTTGTTCGTCATTGTTGAATATGATTGTAATCCATAATCTAGTTTAGGTCCGAATTTCTCATGAAGTTGTTTATCACTTAATTTCTTAATCTTTGTTTCATATTTTAACATTTTGAATTGAAGGGATCGAGGTGTAATTTTTAACATTCTGAAACTAAGGGTTTGAAGCAATCAAAATAAACATGCTTCAAAGCGTAAATTTTTTGATTTGTACGAGAAAGGATTTCATGGAAGAAGAAGATTCAAAATTGTTCATGATGCATTATTAATGGAGATTTATGAAAAAAAAATTGAAGGATCTTCTTCATGATTTATTGAGTTTACTGTTTGACTTGTTGTTCCATGTATCACTATATTGATAAGCATTGTGTATACTCACTGATCATTGCATTGCTCATACGTTTGTACAACCCATGGATCATTCTCAATGATTCATTTAACTTACTATGACTTATCGTACCATATAATGTTATATTGATAAGTACCGTGTATGCCCAATGTATCATTCTCAGTGATTCATTTAACTTACTGTATGGTTTATTGTACCATCTATTGCTATATTGATAAATATCGTGTATACCTATGATCACTGCATTGTTCGTATATTTTTACAACTCAAGTATTATTCTCGATGATTCATTTAACTTACTGAATGACTTATTGTATCATAAATAAATATATTCTTTTGTATGAATCATTATGTAACTGGGTTGCCATTAGTATTTTTCTTTTTTTTTTTTCAATTACTTGTATAACTGATACGTATAGATAATTTATATTTTCTTGCTTTGTTGTTGACTCGATTAGCATAAATATAATCATTGTATCATGGTTAATGATGTGTGCTTGCAACAATTGAATGTAACACACAATATGATTCACATTTTTATCACTATGAATCACGTTAAATCATTTCTTTTTTAAAGTTATGGTACATAAATATTTTGGTTGATTCATAAGTATTTATGTAATGAGTTGTAATATAACATGTATTTAGTATATTTTTTTAGATAACACTGTATCATGACAGATGATATAACCCCTGTAAGCAAGTTTTTATTTAGGTATCATGTAATATAATACTCTTTAATAAGAAAATTTTTTTCATAACTAGGAGAATTTGTAAATAAATTTGCTAAAGTATAAAATCAATAAATAATGACAGAGCTCATATGCCATTTGTAAGACAAAGCATAATACAATAGATATGTTCATCAGATACACATTATATGATGTATCGTTCAACTATAAAAATGTATAAAATAAAATAAACATTGACAAAACTCATGTATCATTACTGAGACAAAGCATGATGTATCAAGGTGAAAATGCTTGGAGGCACGATTGTTTCATTTGGACGAGGAAGAGTTTCTTGAAAGAAGATTTAAAATTGTTCATGATCCATTTTTAATAGAAATTTATGAAAAAGAAAAAGTCGAAGGATCTTATTCATGATTTATTGAGTTTATTGTATAACTTATTATACCATATATCACTATGCCTATAAGTATCGTGTATACCCAATGATCACTACATTGCTTATACGTTTGTGCAACCCATGTATTATTCTCAATGATTCATTTAACTTATTTCATGACTTATAGTACCATGTTATGTTATATCGATAAATATCGTGTATACCCAATGTATCATCTTCAATGATTCATTTAACTTATTGTATGATTTATTGTACCATCTATTGCTATATCGATAAGTATTGTGTATACCCAATGATCACTGCATTACTCATATGTTTGTACAATCCATGTATCATTTTAATGATTCATTTAACTTACTGACTGACTTATTGGATCATGTATAATTACATCCTTCTGTATGAATCATTATATAATTGGGTTGCCATTAGTATCTTTTCCTTTTCAATTACTTGTGTAACTGATACATATTTATAATTTATATCTTTTTACCTTTATTTTTCAATCGATTAGCATAAATATAGTCATTGTATCATGGTTAATGATACTTCTACAGTGCTTGCAATAATTGGATGTAACATACAATACGATTCACATTTTAATCGCTATGAATCATGATTTTCATTTCTTTTATAAATTTATGGTACATAAATATTTTGGTTGATTAATAAGTATTTATGTAATGAATTGTAATATAACATGTATCTAGTGATTTTTTTAAAAATAACATTGTATCATGACACATGATAAAATTCCTCCAATAAGCAAGTTTTTATTCAGGTATCATATAATATGATACTCTCAAATAATTTTTTTTCATAATTGATAGAATTTATCAGCAAATTTGCTAAAGTATAAACTCATGTTATTACAATTGTCAAATATCATGTAAAATGACACATTGTCAAGGAATATTACAAAATAACACTGTGTCATAGCACATGTTACATTAGACTGTGCAAACTTTGTTCAAGTCTAATGAGTTTGGAAACTGATACACCAAGTTTTAAACATTTATATTAAATTTTTATTTCATTTTAGCTACATTTTAAATGAAAGGTAGATTTCAATCCACAAAAATTAGTTCAACAGATCATAATCAGATCCCTAACAAAAAGGCAATAATATGTTTGAAAAATTTTCAGTTCTTCAAGATATAACAAACATGAATTCATAATGTAAACACGAATCATGAGCCAACATATATCTTGTAAAGTTATGTGTGCATACAACATCAAAACGCAATGAATGAGATGGAATTTGTTTGATCTTGTATTTCAAAACCTGTAAAATAAGAATAATGTATGAAAAAAAATTATATATTAATTAAAAGATAAACTGTCAGTGTGACAAAAATAATTTAAACAACAATCAATTAGCATGATTTATTACATAATGTATCATTTTGTTTGAAGTATTCAATGAATCATTAACATATAACAGTAAAAAAAATAATTCCTAATAATCATGTTATTCAACTTACCCATGACTATATTTTATGTCCCAATGAATCACTGTGTTTAGTGAATCACTATAAAAATTTATAAACAACTCACAAATATAAAAGAATACATGATACATATTACATAAAATAAATCATTATATTTTTCTAAATGAAACAACTTAGTGAATCATCAAGTCAACCAAATCATACCGAATAAATCACCAAGTAATTTTTATGTTCCAAAAGAATGAACCAATTAGCATGATTTATTGCATAGTGTATCATCTTTGTTTGATACACCTAATAAATAATCACACTATAACAAACAAAAACAATCATAATAAATCACTGTATTCACCCCAATACGGTGCTAATGAATCACCATAAATAACTCATATTTTTCTAAATGAAACAATCCAATGAATCACCAAGTCAACTAATACATACCCAATAAATTACCAAGTCAGATTTATGTCCCCAAAAAATGAACCAATTAACATGATTCATTGCATGGTATATCATCTTTGTTTGATACACCCAATAAATCATTACCCTATAACAAACAAAAACAATCTTAATGAATCACTGTACTCACTTAATACGGTACTAATGAATCACCATAAACAACTCAACCAATACATGCCCAATGAATCATCAAGTCAGTTTTACATCCCAAAAGAATGAACCAGTTAATATAATTAATTGCATGGTGCTAATGAATCACTATAAACAACTCACAAGAAAATAATAATATACAAGATACATACTATCCATATAAATAAGATATTAATGGTAATTCAGATGAAGATGATGATCAAAATTTTGCTTTTAATATCACTGGACAAATAATTTTCAAAGAAATTGTTCAAGAAAATATTTTTCTTGAACCACTTGTTACAGCTTTATAAAAATAGCACCGAATAGAGGATCCATAAAAGATTAAAAATATGAAGAAATATGAATCTTAAAATATTTGAGAGAATTCAAAAATAATTCTCCTGTTCCGCTTTTGTTTTTGCTTCTTCTTCATCATCTTCTTCCTACCCACAAAAGATTTAAAAAATGTGAAGAAATTAGAATTTTAAAAGATTTGAGAGTATCCGAAAAAAATCCACCTCAGTTTGTTCTTCTTCGTCATCTTCTTCCCCTTCTTCGGCTTTTTTCAGTTCCACCTCTGTTTCTTCTTCTTCGTCTTCTCCTTTTACCACAAAGAATTTAAAAAATGTGAAAAAATTAAAATACAAACTGAAGAACAATCTTCAATAATTGGAGCAATTTCAACAAAAGCAAAGAGAATATGAGTTCATATGAAAATTTCAAAATTCAAAATGAATAGTGATTTCCTTAGAATAGACAATTAAGGGGAGCAATTCCCAAAAATATAGGAGCATCATTGCTATGTCAGGTGAAAAGAGAAGAAAGAGAAGAGGAATATACAAGTATCTCTTTTAGTTCAAAAAAAAGAGAAAATGGAGGGATTTTTGTAATATTTTCAAACGAATGAGATTTTTTGAAAATAAAAAAACATAAATGATATAGTTTGATAAAAATTCCTTTTTAATATAGTATAGATAAGTTCATCCTCTCTTTTTGCATTTTCAGGTCATTTAGGCTGGGCCTGGCAATCTATTAGACATTAAAATGGCCCAGTTGTATTATGGATTGAGATAAGAGCCCAAATGGGTCCAACATGTAGCATGCTAATGGGCCTTAATGGCTGTTTCAGAATTGAGAAGATTACGTGATAAAAATAGACGCCTACCAATATAGTAGTCAATAATATACTTCTTTTTTTGGGTATTGATAATATACATAAAATATTATTTTTGATACAAAATAGTATAACACTTTTTATATATTTGGTTAGCTAATATAATTAATTTTGATCAATAAGTAACTGTCTTTATTTAAAATACACACTGTGAATTTTTGGCATAAGAATAATTATATTATTTAGGGTGAAATGCACAAATATCATGTTAGGACGCTTTTTAACTGTAGCTGAAGTTGATTTTTTTTTATGTCAATTTTGGATTCATACAAAATTCCATTTGAAATTTGACGAACTTCGATCTTAAGGCTAAATTTTAGATATTTTCGCTTGAAGTTATGGTCTTGGCAAGGCCAAATGTTAGATATTCTTCGAATCATTAAGAAAGTCACTTATTTTTTTCATCTAATGTGGGATTCTTTAACTCCCCTAACATTTGTATTAATTTGAAGGAAACTTACTCGGATACGATTAAAAATTGGATGTTATGCTTAACTCAGCTCAAAAGAGAAAATGTATTCCTTGTGTTCTCTTTTGCCGGTCTTCGCTTAAACTAAAAAATATATAATGCAATTTAAATTTCTTTACTGCTTAACTATGTATAATTAATACTGATTAGATTTAGTTTAGCATTGATTAGTTCTTGTTATGACTTATTTATTTGTAATATTTAATTTGTTTTTTGGGATTTCATTATTATTTTTAATTAAATATTTTAATGTGATTACTCATATCATATTCTATGTTATTTTCTTAAGAAACACCTCAGATAGTTATATTTTGATAGGACCAGTGAAATATTTAAAACACAAGGTAATTATATATTTGTATGAGTACTTTATCTATTGAGTATGTTGTTGTTTTTGTTGTATGAATACTTTATAGAAAAAATTTAAAAATTCAAAAAAACTGTAAAAACCCAAGGTTGACAATTCTAAATTTATTAATTTGATTTAATTTGTAAATTTAAAATTCAATATAAATAACTTGCTTTGATATTTAAAAATTTGGATCAACCCGATCCATCTACACCTTTCTCGTGAATTTTAGTTTCCAAATGCATGTGCTGTAATCCAATAATTTAGCTTAGCAAATTAGTGAATTTTGAATAAACAATTTACACTGAATTATATTGAATTTATAACCACCACTCTAACTATGCCTCTGAGGATGAATAAAGCATCTTACATAACATTATTTATCATAGCTTTCTCTACACATCACACTATTTATCTCTTATTAATGTACAGATTCTCAAACAAGGAACCATTTTTTTTTTTTTAGAAAAGACAATGAAATGAAAAGGATTAGTCATCTAAAAATAGATGTTTTTATATTAGCGAGAGAAATTCTTTTATCACGCCTTAAAATTCTTTAATTATGTTGAGATACAGAGTCCCACATTTGGTGGTTAATGGGATGTTGATCTCCTTATAAGGTTTAGGCAATCTTCCTCCCTTTGAGCTAACTTTTGGAGTGTGAGTTAGGCCTAAGACCTTTTTCACCCAATGTTGTGGCCCCCAAAAAAATTGTCCATGAGTGGTCTCCTTATAAGGATTAGGCAATCCTTTTCCCTTTGAGTTAGCTTTTGGGACGTGAGTTAGGCCTAAAAATTTAATTCAACAAATTAGAATATTTGACTTTTATATTTCAAACTATTTTAGTCATTTCATTTTTTGAAATAGATAGATATAAGAGAAGTTTTTAAAAAAATAGTAGTCACCACCAATATATTATTGTTATTATATATAACTAAGTCAAGTTAATATATTACATTTCATTTTTAATCAAACAATTCTGTGTCAAAATCAATCAATTTCAATGATTTTAACATTTTATTTATTTGTTAATAAACAATAATCAAATCAAATCCAAAATAATCAGGCTTTAATATAATACCAAATGTTGAGCGGAAAAAAAAATCAAATTGAATCAGGGAAAAGGGAAGAAAAAACTGATCATATAACTTTCTTTTTCTTTTTTCTTATTTTGATTTGAGGCATATTTCCATATGCTTCATTGAAAGATATAAAGAAACTTCTCCATGTGTTTGGTCATTTGATTTTTTTAATAATAATATAAGTACAACTCTAATATATTCTTGAAAAAAGTAATCAATAATGCCTATTTTAAAGAAGGAGAGTTAGTAAGAATACACGTTAACTAACATACTTGTAGGTGAAGAGTCAAAAATAGATATATAAAACTACTCCCCGCATTAAACAATGTTATTTATTTGATATTCCTTTACTAACTCCCAAAATCTACTAAACAAATATTTTCTTAGTTTCAAATTAATTTTTTTTTGAGAATTAATTGATGAGTTTTTTCTCATGTTAATTTAATAAAATATTTTAAAATATTGATCAAAATTAATATAGTTTAACTATTATTATGACAATTAATTCACAGAAGAATGGTAATTTGTATTAAACAAATAAACTTAGGATATGTGGCCTCAAGTGTTTGGTTCAGTTGATCTTTTATTTTGTATGTGCCTTTCGTTTGTAAAATAATTTTTTTAATGAACATTTAGTTTATTTTATTGTTTAAGAGATAGGAATATCTTTCCTATGCTTAACATAAAGGAGGGAAAGGAAGCAGAAAATCGAAGGGAAGGTGAAAAAAATATATATACTATAAAGGCTTTCGTTGCTATAAAATACTTAAAACATCCCTCTTTTTTCATTTTAATTAATGTAATATTCAGTATGAAAGTTAAATCAATTTCAAGAATATTAGACTAGATGAAAGAAGAAAAGAGTCAAGTCCTCTAAATTCACAGAGTTTTCTTAAGAAAATTATTTCCCTCAAGTACTTGAGGATATAGAATAAATCCTACCAGGATAAAATGACTCACGACAAACAAATAACGGAACCTCAAATTTATTGTCCTTCGAACTACTCAATGATTTGTAATCACACTTGAATTTTTCGAAACAACACTTTTTCTTCTTGAAACTTGTCTTAAACTTTTCTACCAAAAGTTCTCAAGTTCTTAAGTTGTTAAGTTGTAAACTTCTACCAATATCTGAGAAGAATTCAGATATTTATAGTTAATAGGATGGTATAATGATTCATATATAGTAGATGAAAGGTTGCATCGAAATACGAAAGGTTGCATGAATGTTTATGAATGAAATAAAGTCATTTATAATTGTAACTTTTACAATTTTCAATACATCAATCTTTATGTAATGTATCATTATCCATTCACCAATTACATTGAAACTAACAGTCCTAACTTACTACCAAACATGATATTACTTATGCAGAATTTAAACATGTAAAATATTTCTCCTAATCGTAATTTACCCTTATTTAATCATTTCTTAAAATATATATATATATAGAAAATTTTTGGTACATTAAATTTATTATATTTAGAATATGATTTGTCATTCTATTTATTTATTGCTCTTTTAAGGGCTTAAGGGCCGGTGATGTAAGGAGTATATAATTGCACTCTACATTAAAGAAAGAGCTTGGTTTCCATCAATAATTGTGAAGACTGAAGAGACATATGTTAGATACTCCGTCTATTTATTTTTATTTGTTATTATTTTAATTATTGAAGGCAAATTATATAAATTTTGATTAATATTTTAAGATTTTTTTAATCATATTATTAATATGAGAAGGATTACAACTCATAATTTTTTCGTTTAGTTTTCAATCATTTAAAATGTTAGATTTAGAATATTATATTTAGTTACTTTATTTTAATTTTGAAATTTAGTTAAGTTGATCTCAAAAGTAAATTAGTGACAAGTAAAAATGAAGAACGAGAGTAAAAGATTTGAAAAAAATATCTAAAACACAAATTCAAGAAAATAATAATTGAGTATCAACTTTTACACTCCTTGCTGAGGGGTTATAAATTACTCCGTAAAAATGTGAATAATCTAGTTGCTTCGTAACTCAGTTGACTTTTTGAATAGAATTAAGATTTTATATTTTGTTTTAACATGTTTTATTAACCTTTTACCTATAAAAAAATTGAAAAATATTTTTTCTTACGAAACTCAGTCAACCAGCTGGCGCCCTTTCAATATATTGAAAAACATAGCCTACACATGAAGTCGATAGCTCTTTTGTTTTACATAAATTCTGCAGATGTCCAAGTTTGTGCAAATATCAACCAAAACTAATATAGTGCACTACTCTAATATGGGTTTGACCATCTTAAGCTTGTGCGTGTTTGTTTTGGTAGCACACTTTGCTACCCCAATTGCGTGCCATGAAAGACCTCATCAAGCTTCCCTTTTCGTGTTCGGTGATTCAGTTTTTGATCCTGGAAATAATAATTACATCAACATCACTGCTGGTTTCCAAGCAAATTATTTTCCGTATGGAGAATCATTCTTCGAATACCCTACTGGCAGGTTCTCCAATGGACGCCTCATTCCTGATTTTATAGGTAAATTTATTTGAAAAGTATTTGAGTACCCGAACACCGAGAGTAAGATTATTTTTCATTGTATTTGCAGCTGAATACGCTAATTTGCCATTGATTCCGTCCTATTTTGAAATTGGGAAGAAACATTTTTATCATGGGGTGAATTTTGCTTCAGGCGGTTCTGGTTGTTTGGCTGAAACCGCTCGAGGCTTTGTAAGTGACAATATTTCCTTTAAATTATGTTGAATTTTTGGTCCAAGTTGGCAACTCCCACTTATTCAAAATTGGTAGGCAAATGGTTGGTGGAAGGTTGG
>JAOTQJ010051745.1:0-14405 GCA_025642045.1 Solanum sejunctum
ATTTAGAAATCATACTTCAAGACACATAGTGAGGAATAATTAGTTTTAATCATTGTTAATCATCCCATCATAATCATGTACCTCATTTTCCTAAAAGATAGACATGGGAACATAAAACTTATCATGTCAAGAAACCCTAAACTTTCTCAATAGTCATATAAATCTATAAATTTCACATGATATTTTACTTCATGGCAATACACAAAATTAAACCATCACAGAATGCATAATGGTAATATCATATGCAAAAGTTCATAAAATACATATAGAGGCCCACAGATTTCATGTAGTAGGAGAAGAGAAATGGTTGGACTTGTGGGAGAGAAGATTCCCACAATCAAACCCACATACCTAGGTGTGATTTTGGTGGAGAGAATTTGGTTTGAAGGTGGAGAACCCGAAACCCTAGCTGGCACCTTTTACTTAAAAGCCTTGAAGAGCTTACGAGAGTCCTTGAGCCATAGGATTTCTGGAATGAGGAAGAATCAAATGTATTAGGGTTGTATAAACTAATAAGGGACATTGATGATGTCAAAATGAAATAGTTTGGGCTTAGAGAAGGTGGAAAGGTCAAATTTACCCCTATTAAAATTCTATATAGAAGGGTCTAAGAGACTCCGTCTATGAGCCGTAGAGCATTATATGAGTCGTAGACGGTCTTTTGTAAACTAGGTGTCCTGAAATTTGAGTCACTGGGATTTGTCATGAAACCTCCTCTATGACTCATAGATATTTCGATGGCCCATAAATGTGGTTTCGTCTGATGGCCTTTCTCCAAACTTTAGAGGCTGTCTTTCTCTGATTCCCATTCAACAAGCCCCTATACGACTCATAGAGTATTTTATAGGTCGTCTGATAGATCATAGATTGAACTTCAGAAAGGTCTAAATTTCATCAAGTCTGCCAGGTTATACGAGACCCATAAAATGGGTTGTACTCTACCTTATAACATATAAACCCCTTCGTAAATATCAATAGTTTAAATTTTTTAAGCTTATTTCTTACATCTCGCCTATCCCCATAAGTGGGGTCTAACATTATCTCGCCATTGGGTACATTCTTCCCCGAATTTGCTAAGGCAAGTTTTAAGAAATGAATTCATGAACTATGTGCCAATGCACTATATACAAAATGCAACACATGCACCATTTAAAATCTTTAAACCATGTTTCAAATATCACTTATAATGCAACCTCAAATCACATAAATCATGCATGAATATCATGAAAATTGCATGCAAGGAGAGGAGATTCTAAGATGGGAAAATCGTATCACCTCAAGCTTGATCGAGATGGAAAAGATGGGGATATCACCTCTTCGTATGGACTTCGGCTTCCATGTGACACTTTTAACTTTTTCGTTCCTCGAAAGGACTTTAACTGACGCCACATATTTATTCCTGAACCTCTTTACTTATCTATCAAGTATTTCCACAAGAACTTCCTCATAAGTCAAGTTATCTTCAATAGCACCTACAATGTCCAAGGGCACTATAGAATTTAGGTCACCTACACACTTCCTCAACTTAGATACATGGAAGACCGGATGAACTATACTCATCTCCGGAGGTAACTCTAATTCATATGCAACCTTACCAATTCTCTCTATAATTCTATAAGGCCCCATAAATTTTGGACTTAACTTTCCCTTCTTGCCAAATCGAACCACACTCTTCATAGGTGAGACCTTCAAATACACCCAATCACCAACCCCAAACTCAAGATCTCTCCTCCTTGTATTGGAGTAGGACTTTTTGTGTACTTTAAGCCATCTTCAACCTCACCCTTATTAACTTTACGTTTTTCCAAGGCCTCCAAGACCAAATCCGGTCCTAATAAAGTATTTTCCCCCACTTCAAACTACCTAATCAGTGACCTACATCACCTACCATATAGGGCTTCAAAGGGAGCCATCCAATGCTAGAGTAATAGCTATTTTTAAGAAAACTTAATAAGTGGAAAGTATTCATCCCAACTACTTTTGAACTCCAAAATACAAGCCCTAAGCATATCCTCAAGAGTCTGAATTGTCCTCTCGGCTTGGCCGTCCATTTGAGGATGAAACGTCGTGCTAAGCTTAACTTTAGTACCAAGAGCCCTTTCAAAGGATATCCAAACATGAGAGATTAATTGAGCACCATGATTCGAAATAATAGATAATGCTACCCCTTGTAACTTGACCAACTTATGAATATATATCTTGACATAATCTTTGGCACTATAAGTGGTTTTAACTGGTAGAAAGTAAACCGATTTTGTCATTCTATCAATAACAACCCAAATAGAATCAAAATGCTTCCTAGTCTTTGACAATCCAATCATAAAATCCATATTGATCTCTTCCCACTTCTAAGTAGGAATCCCTATGTCTTGTGCTAGGCCACTCGACCTTTGATGTTCGACTTCGGCTAGTTGGCAATTATGACAATCGACTACAAACTTAGCAATATCTCTTTACATACTACTCCATGAGTAAACCTCCCTCAATTCTCTATACATCTTTGTAGAACCGGAATGAATAGAGTAGGACGAATTATGGGCCTCTTGCAAGATCAAGTTTCTTATCCCATCAATATTAGGCACACATAACCTACCTTGGTATCTAAGGACACCATCTCCCTTTTGGAAGAAAACTTCTACTTTACTATCCTTCAACAACGCTTAATTCTAGTAAGGTGGGGTCAAGGTCTTATTTGGACTTGACCTCTTCAATCAAAATTGGAGCCATCAAATACCACCACACCTCCATTTTTAACTTCATTCGACCTAAATCCACACCTAGCTAATCGGTAAACTTCTCTCACCACTTCCTTATTGCCATCACTAAGATGAGCTACACTTCCCATGGACACTCGTCGGCCACAACATTAGCTTTGTCGAGATGATAGTGCATACTTATGTCATCGTCCTTAGCCACCTTCTTTTCCTAAAATTGAGATCCCTTTGTGTGAACATATATTGAAGACTTTTATGGTCGGTGAACGCATCTACATGAACCCCATACAAGTAATGATGTCATATTCTAAAAGCAAATCCCACGACCACTAACTCAAGATCACAGGTGAGATAATTACGCTCATGCACCTTTAGTTGTCGAGAAACATATGCTATAACCTTTCCATTTTGCATCAGTGCACATCCCAAACCAACCCTTAAAGCATCACAATAAACTACACACCCTTCTAACCCTTCCAGTAGGGCCAAAATAGGAGGGGATGTAAGCTTGTATTTCAAAGTTTGAAAAATCCTTTCATATTCATCAGCCCACACAAATTTTCCTTCTTTTGAGTTAATTTTATTAAAGAGGAAGCAATTGAGGAAAAACCATCCACAAACCTCTGTAATATCCCCACCAAGCCCAAGAAACTCCTAATATCCATTGGAGTCAAGGGCCTAAGCCAATTATTTACCATTTTCTTTTCTTAGGGTCCACTTTAATTCCATATCCCGACACCACATTCCCTTGGAATGCAACTTCCTTCAACCAAAATTCACATTTATTAAATTTAGCTAATAACTTTGCATCCCTCAACGTTTGCAACACTACTCTCAAATGATTCACATGCTCTTCTTCACTGTGGGAGTAAATCAATATGTCATCTATGAAGACCACCACGAACATATCAAGGTAGGATTTAAAGACCCTATTCATGAGATCCATAAATATTATCGTTGCATTTGTTAGGACAAATGACATTACCACAAATTCAAAATGCCCATATCTAGTCCAAAAAGTCATCTTAGGAATGTCACACTCCCATACCCTCATTTGGTGGTACCGGGACTGAAGATCAATCTTAGAAAAATGACTAGACCCTTAAAGTTGATCAAATAGGTCATTTATTTGGTAAAAGATACTTGTTCTTTATTGTGACCTTATTGAGTTGCTGATGTGCTATCAAAATACAACATATTTGATGCTTAAAACTTAGGATTTTATATATTCTCAATGCGACCTTTGTGGTTTTTATATGTTTTTGTGTTGGTTTTTGCAGGAAAGTAGGTTGGCATAATTCTTGGAGAAAATTGCAGACTTTTCTAGTTTTTGAAGGCATACAAGACCCTTTATGAGTCGTAAAGTAGATTTTGTGGGGATTTCAATTGAAGAATGAAAGTCTAAAGTTTGGGTATATGAGACCTCTATATGAGTCACAGATCACTCTATAAGTCGTATAGAGGGGTGTCGTGAAGATTTACAGAGAAGGACCAAATGATGATGATGAAGTCTACAAGAAGGTGATACGAGTCTTAGAATTAGAATACACTCGTAAAGTGGTTCCATAGCAGTGAATTCCAAGATTCAAGAAGTTCAACATGAGATCTCGATTATGACTTATAAACCTAGTTATGAGTCATAACTGCGCGTTATAGAGTTCGCCAACCAGTTTTTCTATTATTTGGTAATCGTTTGTAAATACTATAAATAGTATAATTAGGTTAATTTTAGTAAGGAATACAATGTAGTATATTTGAGATGTCATTAGAACATTTTTTAGGGTTTTATACTGGGAGACTAAATATTAGAGAGGAGAATACACTTGTGGATTCATTGTATCTTTCAACCTTATGATTCTCAATACAAATTGAGTTTGCTTTTCTTCAATCTATTTGGGTAAGAGATTAATTATGTTTTCTCAATTCATAATTTCTTTATCTACCCATAGCATGAGTAGCTAAACCCACAACTTGGGGTTATGAGAACTATGAAGATCTAACCAAATAAACCTGGATGATTTGCAATTCTGGGAATGGGTATTTACATGTATTAATTAATTCTATTCATTTTGCATATTTTCTAGTGGTGGCCAACATTAGAACTTGCCTAGTGTTACCTTCCCGATCCATATGGTAATGAATAGGAAAAGAGATTAGTTAACAGGATTAGATGATGTGTTCTCATCCAATCAACTGAACTAGACCAAGAGCGATTTGACTGGGACTATAGGTAATAGTTAGTAATGCACACTATGTAGATGGGACAAGTTACATAGTGAAATTCGCCTCTCACCTTTTACCAAAGGGCTTGGTGAACTTAAATTACCATCCTGCATGTTATACTCTAGTCGAGAATTGGGTTACCCGAGGATGTCAAAGTTAGTGAATCATGGAGAACACAATACCCAAGTTGCTCTCCTTTATTGATTGTCTCCCATTTTAGTTAGTTTTGTTTAATTTCATATCAATCATTTTAAGCCCCCACCTACCTTTTAGGGAATTGAGTTGTTTAACACTTGAAACTTTTATTAGTGAATCGATTTGGAAAGTATCTGTATTCTCTATGGGATTCTACCTAACCTTGGTTAGATTTTATATTTGACAATGACCACTTTATCCTCTATAAAAGAGGTGTAACTTGGGCATGATCAGTTGTTGGTAGTCGATCCACACTCTAAGTGAGTCATTTTTCTTTTTTACAAATGATACCGGTGCACCCCAAGGTGACTTGCTAGGCCGTATAAAAGCCTTCTCCAATAAATCCTTTAATTAGTCCTTTAGCTCCTTTAACTCCACCGGAGCCATTCGGTAAGGAGGAATGAGAATGGGTTAATTATCCGTGAGATCTATTTCCCTTACGGGAGGGATACTGGGAAGTTCATTGGGAAAAACATCATGAAACTCATTGACAATTGGAACTGACTCGATAGGAGGGACTTTAGACTCAATATCCCAAACCCTTATGAGATGATAAATGCAACCCTTGACAATCAATTTTCGGGATCTAAAACAAGAATAAACCTACCTTTAACGTATGAATTATGACCTTCCCACTTAAAGACGGGCTCATTAAGAAACTAGAACTTAAACCTATGAGTTCTACAATCAATGGAAGCATGATATGCATGTAACCAGTCCATCCTATGAATAAAATCAAAATCCACCATATCAAGTTCAACAAAATCACAAGGCAACACTTTATGCAATATAGACACGGGGCAACCCATATAGACTCTCCTAGAAATAATGGACTCACCAACTGGGGCAGTGCCCTCAAAAGGCTCACTCAATAATTGGAGAAACATATGAAACTTATTAGCAACAAAAGGAGTAATGAAAGAAAGAGTAGCACCTGGATCCAATAAAGCAAAAACATCATAATCGTAAACCTTTAACATTCCGATAACAACATCGGGTATCTCCTCTGCTCTTTGCCCCCCTTGAAGGGTATAGAACTGGTTGTGACATGGAGCACCCTCTTATTGGCCTCCTTTTGACCTTTGATCAACATAAGAACCTTGTATTTGAGAACGACCATCCTTACCCTTGTTTTGACATTAGAACAATCAAAAACCTTGTGTCCTCTCTTGCCCCACCTAAAGCATGCACCCATGTTCCTTCAACATGTGTCACTATGATTTCTTCCACATTTTGGGCACCTAGGACTTGCCACTCCTTCATTGCTACCTTGAGCCTTAGGTTTTAGGCGCCCTAACAAATGGTTTTGAGCATTAGAGTATGCTTGGCCATGGAATTTGTGACCTTGTTGAGAATGGCCACCCTTTGCACCTTGGAAGCCACTATCATATCGACCCTTCTTGGACTCATCACTCCTTCTCTTCCGAAGCTTCTCCCCTTCAAGTTGCTCGGCATATGTTAATAAAAGTCCATATCACCCACAAGCATAGCAGTGTGACATTCTTCATTCACCAAATCAGACACCCAAGATACAAACTTGTTCATTCTTGCCCTAGAGGTGGCAACCAAGTGAGGAGCATATTTTGAGAGCTTGTTGAATTTGAGAGAACACTCCCTCACACTCATGGAGCATTGCTTGAGATTCATGAACTCTATCATTTTTTCTTCCCTCAATTCAATAGGAATGAATCAATTGAGGTAGGTGACCCTAAATTCCTCCCATGGAATAGGATCATCATTCTTCCTCTCAAGTTTCTATTGAGTAAACCAAACTTGTGCAACACCCTTGAGTTGATACGCCACAAGTTCTGCCTTATCTTCAGAACTCACCCCTATAATAAAAAACACTTTGTATATTTCATCACTAAACTCTTGGGGTCCTCCTTCATTTTGGAGCCGTAGAACTCCGGAGGATTCATTCTTGTAAAATCTCTAACCCTTGAAGTCGGGGTGGGAGCATGAGGAGCTTGGGCCCCTTGGTTCAATTGGTTGATCACGGCTTGTGCCAACATGGAGATAAATTCTGATATTCGTCATGTGTAACCTCTTCTTCTTGGGGGCTTGAGGAGCCGAATGGGCTGGGCCCACTTTGGGTGTGAATGCCCTTTGTGGCCATCCCCTTAGTTGCAACATGATCTAGAAATCACAAAAGACACCCCTTAGGGAAGAAAAACATATTTTAAATCTAAGGCAAGACATAGATCATAAAGAAGTGAATCATTCATTAGGACGTCTCGTAGCCTCCCATTCATAATTGTGGTGCGCTTCACAACCATGAACAAGGCTCTACTTGATGCGGTGTGTTGGATTTCTAAGGATTATTTATAAACCTAGTGCTATTGTACAAAGTTTATCAAGACTCAAGCCTAGGGTCTAAATACATGACATGGCGAATGGGAACCCGAGGGGAGATATCCAAACAAGCCTCTTAAGAATACATAGCATGTCCTTGGCTTTAGTGGAATCATAAAAGTGAAATAGGCACATAACATGAAGTATCTAGTGGAAATGGGACTAAGGAAGTCTTCTCCATCACATAAAGATAAATAAAGTCAAGCTCAATACATAACTTCCATATCCAATAACACCTCTAGTATGATTGGAACGGGGGACGAGACATCTCCCGGGCTCACCCTCAAAAGAGAAAGATAGTCTAAATAGATAAGTCTTAATAAGAGCATGAAAGTAAATGGATATTGTTCTCGAAGTGGAGGACTCACCAACGACAATCTTCAATGATCCAGCTAGCCATATGGGGGAAGAGGATAATAGGACCTATGGTCCTTGCATGGTGAAATCATATAGGCAAGAGTTTGCATTAGTACTTGGAATATACTAAGTATGCGGGGTGCAATGCAACAAGGAATATAAGCCATAACAACCAAGATACATAATTATAATCAATAGGGATAAGCTCAATATGATATGTATAGTCAACTCTTAAGTTAAAACATGTGTGGGGATAGTGAAACTTGCATAATATGTCATGCATATGCGGGAGGAGACCCTAAACTACGTATAAGACCAAGTGAACTATTACTCAAAATCCTGATATCCACTCCACACTGAATAAAGAGTATTCTTACTTGTAAAGGTAGACCAAAACCACTCACCCTGCGATATAACCTTTTCCGAGAGTGTCACAAATATCCCTACCTTATGACATAGCCTTTTCGGCAGGAGTTAAGAGGCATCCTTACCTTACGATATAATCTTTTCAATAAGAGTTGAGAGATATCCTTACCTTACGATAAATCTTTTCAATAGGAGTTGAGAGATATCCTTACCTTATGATAAAACTTTTCAATAGGAGTTGAGAGATGTCCTTACCTTACAATATAATCTTTTCGATAAGAGTTATGAATTACTCTACCTTACGCATGACCTTTTTGGTAGGTGTTATAAGAGTAGCTCATCAAACCATTACATCATCATATCAATAAAAAGGGACTCTAATTCATACACTTGTAAAATTCTCATGAGTTCATAGCATGCATAATATCCCTTCAACATTCAATATTCAAAACTGACATGACTCACAGTTCATAGCATGCATAATAGCCCTTCAACATTACATGGGAATAGAAAACTCATCTTGTCAAGAAACCCTAGTTAAGACTTCCTCAATAGTCATATAAATTCACAAATTTCACTTGATATTTTATTTCATGATGATGCACAAAAATAAACCATCACAGAATGCATAATGGTAATATCATATGCAAAAGTTCATAAAGTACCCGTAGAGGTGCATAAATTTCATATAGTAGGAGAAGATAAATGGTTAGATTTGTGGGGGAAAATTTCCACAATCAAATTCACATACCTAGGTGTGGTTTTGGTGGAGATGATTTGGTTTGAAGGTGGAGAACCCAAAACCCTAGCTGGCACCTTTTACTTGAAAGCATTGAGGAGCTTAAAGGAGTTCTTGAGACTTAAGGTTTTTGGAATGAGAAAGAATGAGATGTATTAGAATTGTATAAACTGATAAGGGACATAGATGGTGTCAAAATGACACAGTTTGGGATTATAAGGAAAGGTGCAATTTATCCATATTAAAATTCTCGCCGAAAGGGTCTATGAGACCCCATCTACGGGTTGCAAAGCACTATGAGTCGTAGATGGACTTTAGTAAACTAGGTGTCCTAAAATTTGACTCACTGGAATTTGTCACCAAACCTCCTCTATGACTTGTAGATAGTTCTACGAGCCATAAATGGGGTTTCGTGTGATAGCCCTTCTCCAAACTACAGAGGCTTCCTTTCTTTGATTTCCATTCTACGAGTCTCTTTATGACTCGAAGAGTACTTTACAAGTCATTTGATAGATCATAGATTGAACTTCAGAAAGGTCTAAATTTCATCAAGTCTACCAGGTTATACAATACCCACTTTATGGGTCGTACTTCATCTTACGAACCATAAACCCCTTCATAAACATCAACAATTCAAATTCTCCAAGCTTGTTTCTTGCATCTTGCCTACCCCATAACTTGTGTTTTACACCTGTCATGACCCAAGCCTAAGGCCTAGACGTGAAAGGGTGAATGGGAACCCAAAGGGACCCAAACAGGGCTCTTAGCATATCAAGCACACATCCTTGGTCGCGGAAGCAAAGTAAACAACATCAAGAGAATATAGTTAAGGATAAAGGGGCTAAAGAAGTCTTTGATAGCATAAAAGATAGAAGAGTCAAAGCTCACGACATAAGTACATAATCATTTCCAACAAACACCTCTACACATAGACTTGAGCGGCGGCAAAGAACTTTTCGGGCTCACCCTTTTAGTATCAACATTCAACATAAGGAGATAACAAAAGTAAGAGCGTAAAACTAGTGTCTCTGAACTTGAGGACTCACCAATATGATCAAATAGCCACAAAGGGGATGATCATGAAGAGCTCCAGTTCCTACATGGTGAAATCATGTAGGCAAGAGTATGCTCTAGTGCATCTGAATGTACTAAGTATGTAGGATGCAATGAAACAAGACATAAGTAACATAATCAAAATGCATAGTTAAGTATTAAATGAGCATAATAGCAATATGACATGGATGAATGATACTTGAAGTAAATAATGCTTAGATAGAATATAATACATATGTAGGAAGAGACCATCATCATAGACCAAGCAACATAGTACTTTGAATCCAAGGCATAGCATCCCCTTGGGAAGTGATTGAGGTATCTACCCCTCAATTGGTAGATGGCATAGCACCCCCTCATCAAATGGTCAAGGTATATACCTCTCAACATGATAGATGGGCATAGCATCAACCATCAAAGTGGCCAAGGTATATACCCCTCAACAGGATATATGGAAATAACACCCCCTATCAAAGTGACCAAGGGATATACATCTCAACATGGTAGATGGGCATAATAGCCCCCATCAAAGTGTGGTCAACTTGCAATACTATAGATACTTTTCATGAATTCAACATATACATACATTCCTTTCATTATCATAAAGTTACTAGACTCATAAGCCATGCAATAGATCACCAATAACTCAAGAATCTTTAATAAGATATTTTATCAAGCATTGGTGGGTGTGAAATTCTAGTTCAAAATCATGCAATTCAAGAGTGAAATCATGTGAAAAATCTTAATGTAAATTAACCCACCCACATTTGGTAAAACCCTCATGTGAAATACATTGAAATCCCCCATCAAATATCATCCTAGATCATTGCTCCATAGCTGCAAACATGCATAATCACAATAGATAAATCATCCATAGTATAGACTTAAAATGAATAAACATGTGTTTTCAATCAACTTCTCATGAAACCCCAACATAGTATATCATCATAATCAATAATTACTAATACCGATAAGTAACATAACTTGGAAACATGTAATTTTCATAAAAGGAAGGTTGGCACCATGGGTGAAAGGACTCAATGGTTGAAACCCAGGTACCTTAGACTTCGAACTTCTTGGAATTGGATTGTGAAAGACTTGAAGCTTGGAAGTAGGTCTTGAAATCCAAAACTTGCTCTTGAGTTTCCTTAAATTTGTATTGGGGTTTTGATGGAGGATCTTGAGAGAATTTGAGAGTGTATTCAAGTTAAGAGTAATGACTTTGATCCTTTGGAATAGGATTTAGGTGTTTCAGGGAGGTTAAGATAGCATTGCAAGTCTAAATAGGTCATTACAATGGATTAAATTCACAAAAATACCATTAATGAGATGAAGAGAAAAATTGATAAAGTGTCATCTTACTTGAGATTACACGGGCCCCGTGAAAGAACACTTAAGAATATTTCTGGAAATTGGAAACTTGGCCAACACTTGGAATTTTTGCGTAAGTGTCACCTCACGGACTGGTTCATAGGCTGTGTGAAATCATATGGTCCGTTTACTAGTCCTTCAAACCATACTTAGAAAAATTTGCGAAAGTTACGAGACAGTAGTTTACATTTCAAAAATTTCACTCCCGAAGCCTCACAGAGGGCCTCACGGCCCATACCACACCACATGGCTCGTGTGGCCTATCATGGAAAATGCCTTGGCCACAAAGTAGATATTTTAGGCCCCAGTCTAGTCACATGACTCATGAGATGCCACACTTCCCATGTGGTATCACTCAATGGGAGGGTTCTATGGAAATGGGCATAACTCCTTCATCCAAACTCGAAATAGGGTGAAACCAAGTGCGTTGGAAAGATAACTCAAATGCATGTAATTTGACATGACGTGGGTCATCCAGTTCCATGTGTGCAAAAAACTATACTTGTTTAAAGTTGACCCTTGCATAAACTATCATCTAAAACTCAATTCATAGGGAAGTCTTGAACTCGTCAAAGTACTAGAAGTCTTCCACGACCCTAATAGACTCCCCACCTAAACAAATAAGGCTTTGAACATGCATACAAAAGAGCATGGAGTTACAGGGTGTCACATCATCTCCCCCTTGGGAACATTCATCCCCGAATGTCAAAGAAACATACACAAGAAAAGTAATCAAGAAGATTTTAGCCCAACATGGATGCAACAAATGCACTTAAACATTATTTTCAAAAGGCTTCAACATGAACATCAAGAATCACCATAAACTTGTCAACATAAACATGAATGCATGCAAATGACATAAGGGCCAAAACTTAAGACTTGAAATCCATAGAGGGACTTAAATTAATACCTTAGGCTTGAGTAGAGTGGAAGAGATATGGATATCACTTTTGCATGTCCGCCTCGGCTTCCCATGTGGCGCTTTCAACTTGTTGGTTCCTGCAAAGGACCCTAATGGAATCTATATCCTTGTTCCTCAACCTCTTCACTTGTCTATCCAAAATTTCTTCCAGGACCTCTTCATAAGTCAAATAGTCTTCAACAGCACCCCCAACATCTAGAGGTACAATAGAACTTGGGTTGCCCACACACTTCCTCAACATGGATACATGGAAGACTGGATGAACCATATGCATGTCATTGGGCAACTCCAACTCATAGGACACCTAACCACTCCTTCTCAACACTCTATAAGGACACACAAATCTTGGACTCAATTTATCTTTTTTACCAAAATGAACCACACCTTTAATTGGTGAAACCTTCAAATAGATCCAATCACCAACTTTAAATTCAAGATCCCTCTTCCTCACATCGGCATAGGACTTTTGCCAGCTTTTGGCTGTTTTTAATCTCTCTCTAATCAACCTCACCTTCTCCATGGCCTCCATAAACAAATTTGCACCTACGAAGGCTATCTCCCCTACCTTAAACTATCCAAACGAAGATGTACAATGCCTTCCATAAAGAGCCTCAAAAGGAGCCATACCAATGCTTGAAAGATGACTATTATTATAAGCAAACTCAATGAATAGAAGGTGATCATCCCAACTATCCTTACACTCTAAAACACAAGCTCTAGGCATATCCTCAAGAGTTTGGATAATCCTTTTGGTTTGGCCATCCGTTTAAGGATAAACGGCCGTATTAAGATTTACCTTAGTACCAAGAGCTCTTTGGAAAGACCTCCAAAAGTGTGAAGTGCAAAATGATAGACAAAGGCACCCCATGCAATCTAACCAATTCATGGATATACAACCTAGCATAGTCTTTGGCACCATAAGTAGTCTTAATCGGTAGGAAATAAGTCGACTTTATCACTCTATCAACCACAACCCAAATAGAATCAAAATATTTTCTAGTCTTAGGCAACCCAACCACAAAATCCATATTGATTTCCTCCTACTTCTAATAGGAATCTCCATATCTTGGGCTAGGCCACCAAGCCTGTGATGTTCAGCTTTCACTTGTTAGAAATTATGATAACCAAATACAAACTTAGCAATATCTCTCTTCATACCACCCCACCAAAACACATCCCTCAAATCTCTATACATCTTTGTAGAACCAAGGTGAATAGAATAGGATGAATTATGAGTCTCATCTAAAATCCTTTTTCTCAAGTTATCAACCCTAGGCACATACAACCTACCTTGATACCTAAGTGCACCATCTTCCCCTTGGGAGAAAACCTCCACCTTCCTATCTCTTACCAAGGCCTTCAATTCTAACAAGGTGGGGTTAAGGTCTTGCTTTGCCTTTACCTCTTCAATCAAGGAAGATTTAGAACCATCGACAATCACAATACCACCATTATCAACCTTTTCCAACCTAACAACCAATCTAGCCAACCGATAGACCTCCCTAGCTACCTCTTTCCCACCATCATCAACATGAGCTAGGCTAGCCATAGACACCCTACTTAGAACATAGGCCACAACATTAGCCTTACTAGAGTGACAATACACACTCATATCATAACCCTTAAGGAGCCCTAACCTCCTTTTTTGTCTCAAGTTGAGATCTTTTTGTGTGAACATATATTGAAGACTCTTATGATCGGTAAACACATCAATATGAACCCCATATAATTAATGACTCCAAATTTTCAAAACAAACACCACGGCGACCAATTCATTATCATGGGTAGGATAATTCTTTTCATGCACCTTAAGTTGTCTAGAGGCATAAGCTATCACCTTACCATTTTACATCAAAACACAAACCAACCCAATTCTTGAGTCATCACAATACACAACAAATCCTTCCAACACTTCTGGTAGAGACAAGATAGGAATGGAGACAAGCTTATCTTTCAAAGTTTGGAAACTCTATTCAGAGTCATCGGTCCACACAAATTTTGCCTTCTTTTGGGTCAATTTAGTCATAGGAGAAGTAATAAAGGAGAAACCATTCACAACCTCTAGTAATAACCCGCTAAGCCCAAGAAACTTCTAATATCCGAGGGAGTCAAA
>JAOTQJ010051756.1:0-49608 GCA_025642045.1 Solanum sejunctum
TTAAGCATTTAGAATCACATATTGCCCGTTAAGACGAGATTCAAGCACTTTCAAGAATTGACGTTAATTTGACCAAACCATAACATGATTCATTTATATAGCATTAGTACATATAAAATGTGGAGTGTTACAGTTGCCACATTATCGGCAGATGCTAAGTTCACGCTGTTGAGTGGATTACTCCAAATGCTCCAAAATCGTGGTTTGTTCATAGGGTTACCTTTAGAGGATCCCTGTTGTCATCTCTATAATGTCGTTTTCGTTTGCAAAAGTGTCATGGGACACAAAATCATTCTTTGTATGCAGTTGGTTTGCGAGTATTCCCATTGTCACTAACTGGTAATTTAAATGTGTAGTTGTCTGTGCTTCCCCAAGGTACAATAACAATCTGGGCAAAACTTTAAAAAGTTTTTCTAGAAAGGTACTTTCCACGGTCAAAGAAGGTTAAGCTCAAAGACCAAATAAATAATTTTGTGCAATTTTCTGGTGACTCTATTAGTACCATATGAAAGAGTTTCACCAAGTGTTTGTAAATGGTTTCTGATTATAAGATTGTTGATGATGCCTTGATTGAGATTTTCTATCGGGCGCTTGACAAAAATAGTCAAGCTTGTGCCAATACTATTATAGGAGGCATGTTTGTCGACCAACCATTTGCAAGATTTCCTCATAGGATAGAGCAAGTGGTGAAGATAAACAGAGCATAGGGCCAAAGAGATAGAGGGGCTACCAAAATATTATGTGCAGTGAACACCAATAATGAGTAAGCTAAAGACAATGAAGAGATCATGCAACAACTTGCTCAACTTCGCACGAGTATGCATTTGGTCTTAAAGAAAAATCAAGCGAGTGTTCAAGCGGTGACACACCAATATCCTAAGGCACCCATGTATGATGAGCCATTCTTCGGTGCAGATGCTTGCTTCATGAGTAACCAATCGACGGGTTTTTGAACCAACACCCAAGGGTTCAACACGAACTATTAGTGTCAAGGTTTTAGAAATCAAGGTCAGAACTACAACCATAATGGTGAATATAGAGATAACTGAGGTATTTATTATGAAAGGGAGAAGGTGTCGAATGCCAAATGGGGTAGAACAGATGGCTATAGAAATGGTCCTTATATGCCACCTCATAATCGTGACGCCAGATCAAGCAATTCTAAGATTGAAGAGATGTTTGAAAAGTTGTTGAAGAGAGCCGACCATCAAGATGAGACCTTGAAAGGAATGAAATTGGACATTTCAAGAATAAACCAAAAGATAGAGTCTCACTCGGTGGTTATCAAACAATTGGAACAATAATTTGGACAATTTTCATCACAATTGAATCAATACCAAAAGGGCACTTTACCAAGCAATACAGTTCAAAATTCCAAAAATAAAGGGAATTGCATGGCAGTCATGACTAAATATAGTAAAAACACTGTCGATTCCCCAATGAACCACCACTATAAGAAGAGTTTTTGTGAAGAGGCCAAAGTGTACGAAACAAAAGAGCAACCAAAGAGGTATAGAACTTTTCCAACACCTCCCCCATATTTTTCTCAAAGGCATAGGAAGAAAAAAGAGAAAGGTACGTTTGAGAAGTTTCTGGCGATGATCAAGAAGTTATCCGTGAACATTCCTCTGATTGAAGCTCTAGAGAGGATGCCTGACTATGGAAGATGGATAAAGGATATTGTCAAGAAGAAGCAAACAGTTAGCCAAGATCTCTCCCAAAGTTTTCAACATTGCAATGCCATCACCACAAAGTCATTAGTCCAAAAATATGAAGACCTAGGTGCTTTCACCATACCATGTGCTATTGGAGAGCTTGTATTTGTCAAAGCACTTTGTGATTTGGAAGCAAGCATTAATTTGATGCCCTTTGCCATCTTCAAAAGGCTTGGTTTGGGAACCCGTATCCCTACAAAGATCCAATTGCTAACGATAGACAAGACAGTCAATAAATTGGTGGGGATACTTTATGATATGCAGGTAAAGGTAGATAAATTTATATTTCCCATAAATTTTGTTATACTTGATTGTGAGGTTGATTTTACAGTTCTTATCATTTTGGGAAGACCTTTCTTAGCCATAGGCCGCACGCTGGTTGACATGGAGAAGGGGTTGCTCACATTCTGATTTGGTGAAGAAGCAGTTGTGTTTTAGGTTTGCCAACAAGACAGGAAAAACTATGATTTTTGGGTTATCTTAATGATTGAAACTATTGATGATAAGGAAGCAGAGGTCCCGGTCGAGTTATGATTGGGGATTGATCCTTTGGAAGCTTTGTTGATGAATTTTGATGGTGATGGTATCCTAGAGTATGAAAAGATAGTCAATATTCTTGGAGTATCATTTGGCCATAGGCAACAGACCAAGTTGGATTTAGATTTGAAAAATAGGGAAACTCTACCCACCAAGCCTTTGATAGAAATCCCACCTGAGCTAGAGTTGAAGGTACTCCCAGCACATCTAAAATATGCATACTTGGGAGAAAATAAGACTTTTCCAATCATCATTATAGCTGAATTGAGTGAGAGACAAGCAGAGGCCCTTGTCTCATTTCTCAAATAATTCAAAAGAGCTATTGGATGGACAATTGTAGATATAATAGGTATACCTCCAGGAATATGCACTCATAAGATTCAACTAGTCAAAGATTACAAGCCTAGTATCGAGCATCAGAGACAATTCAATCCTTTAATAGAAGAGTTTATTCAGAAATAAATCATCGAGTGGTTAGATGCAAGAGTAATCTATCATATTGCCAGTAGTGAATGGGTCAGTCCCGTGCAATGTGTTCCAAAAAAAGGGTATCACAGTGGTATAGAATGCCAATAATGAGTTGATTCCCATGCGACCAATCACCGAAAGGAGAGTGTGCATAGATTACAGAAATCTTAATTCCTCCATAGAGAAGGATCATTTCCCTATGCCATTCATGGATCAAATGCTTGAAAGACTTGTAGAGAATTGGTGGTACTATTTCCTTGATTGGTATTTTGGGTATAATCAAAATATCATTGCACTAGAGGATCAAGAGAAGACAACCTTTACCTGCCCTTATGGCACATTTGCATTTAAGAGAATGTTGTTTGGGTTATGCAATGCTCTGGCGACATTTTAAAGATGCATGATGCCTATTTTCTTAGACATGGTTGAAAGTACTATTGAGGTATTCATGGATGATTTTAGCATGGTCGTCCAATCATTTGAATAGTGTTCATTACATTTGCATGATATTTTACAAAGATGTGTCGAAAGTCACCTGGTGTTGAATTGGGAGAAATGTCACTTTATGGTCAAGGAAGGTATTATGCTTGGCCATAGAATTTTTGTCTAAGGCACTAAGGTCGATAAAGGAAAGATTGAAATTAATGAGAAACTCCCACCATTGATCTCTTCTTGGGTCATGTAGGGTTCTATCGATGCTTTATAAAGGATTTTTCTAAGATCTCACAACCATTATACAAGCTATTGGAAAAAGATGCCAAATTTGTGTTCGAAGATGCCTGTATGCAAGCCTTTGAAGAATTGAAGAGAAAATTGACTTTGACGCCTATCTTAGTGGCTCCAGATTGGTCGAAGTCCTTTGAAATAATGTGTGATACTAGTGGAGTTACCTTATTTATGGTAGTAAGATAGCAGGGAGAAGATTCTACATCCTATCTATTATGCTAGCAAGACAATCAATGTAGCCCAGAAAAACTATGCAATCATCGAGCAGGAGTTGCTTGCACTAGTCTTTGCATTTGAGAAGTTTCAATTATACTTGTTGGGATCCAAGGTGATAGTGCACACGTACCATTCAACACTCAAGTCTTTGATGGCCAAGAAGGATGTAAAACCAAGACTGATTATATAGGTACTTCTATTGCAAGAATTCAACTTTGATGTGATTGACAAAAAAGGGTTAGAGAAACAAATTGATGACCACCTTTCTAGATTAGAGTATAAAGTCATGGTGCAGTTTGATGATGGTCTTGATATCAATGATTGCTCTCCTGATGAGAGAGTATTGGCAGCCGCACATGATCTTATCCCTTGGTTCACAAATTATGCCAATTATTTTCTAAGTGATATAGTGCCTCCTGATCTGAATACCTATCAATGTCACAGGTTCATACAAGATATGAAGAAATTCTTTTGGCATGAACCATACCTATTTTGTATTTGTGCCAATGGGATCATCTGTAGATGTAGTCCTGAAGTGGAAATAATGAGCATTCTTGAAGTGTGCCACGTATCGTTAGTTAGTAGTCATCACAGTGGAGCTTGTACAACTTATAAGGTATTATATTCTGGATATTATTGGCCGCCTATACATTAGGATGCTCATGATTATGTCAAGTCCTGTGACAGGTGTCAAAGAAAGGGTTGAGTCTCGTGGAGATAAGAAATCCCTCTTAATATTATTTTGGTGATCGAGTTATTTAATGTTTGGGGTATTGACTTCATGGGACCTTTTCTTAGTTCCCATGGGAATAAGTATATCTAATTACTATAATTATGTCTACTAATGGGTAGAGGCAATAGCCTTGCCAAACAACGAGTGTAAGGGTGTCACAGGTTTTCTTCAAAGAAAAATTTTCTCTAGGTTTGGAACACCTTGAGCAATTATCAGTGATGGAGGCTCTCATTTTTGTAACCGATTGTTCAAGACTCTTCTTGAGAGGTATGGTGTGAAACATCATGTGATAACGTCTTATAATCCCTAAACAAACGGGCAAGTAGAAGTATCAAACAGAGAGATAAAGCAAATCTTGTCCAAGACTGTGAATATAAATTACACTGATTGGTCTTGAAGATTGATTGGATGATGCATTATGGGCCTACCATACTGCTTTCAAAACATCGATTAGTATGTCCCCATATCAATTGGCATTTGGAATGTCCTGTCACTTGCTAGTTGAACTTGAGCATAAAGTAATGTGGGTGCAAATGAAGCTAAGCCTAGATAGGAATGAAGCAGCGACATCTAGGCTAATGCAAATTAATGAACTAGATGGGATCCAGTTGAGAGCATATGGGAGCTCTACCTTGTACAAGCAACGAATGAAAGTTTAACATGATTGCAGAATCGAGAACCGCTAATTTGCACCAAGAGACATGGTGTTGCTTTATAACTCTAGGTTGAAATGGTTTCCCTAAAAACTAAGATCCAAGTGGATAGGGCCCTTCTAAGTAGTACACGTTTGTAATCATAGTGCAATCAAGTTAGAAAGCAAGGATGAAAAAATCTTCAACGTCAATGGTCAAAGAGTCAAGTTATACATGGGTAATATGAAGGAAATCAAGATAGTGGAGGTTTGGGACCTTGACAAAGCATGAGCACTGATGTTCATCTCGTCATACCGCGACACTGAATCAGGCACTTCTTGGGAGGCAACCCAAGGTATGCCCTTGGTTCTTTTATAACTAATATATGCTTACTTTGAGGACAAAGTATCATCTTTTGGTGGGGTATGGGAAGTTATTGATTAGGGTGAAGTTTAAGTAGCTTTGAGTCCATAATTTCCCCTATTTTGATCCCAAGGTTTTCTTGTTGTGATTCTTTTTCCTTGTGGTATTTTTTTAATTTCTGTTGAACCGACATATTTAGGTAGTGTATATAATTTGTATATATATAGCAATTATTATCTTTGGCATTTACATAATCTTTAACTATTTTATGAATGTTTTGAAAATTGGGTACCCTAAATTTTTTTGAGATTGTTGGTTGCCATTGCAATCTTGCATATAATTATTTGGCAATGTTTGTTCTGATAAAGAGAAGGCAAGTTGAGACTTGAAGCTCCAGTGAGTCCATGTTGTTTTTGTATGTGATGCCTTGTAGGTGAGCCTATTTTGTCATATTCTTGCATTGTGTACTGACTCAGAACTCACCTTGTTACTCTAAGGTTGGATTAGAGATGTGGTTGATTGGGAAAGGATGTTAGGCCATTGTTTTTTTAGTGAGTCCACTTTTACCTAAAAGACCTACCAAATGTAGTAGGTGATCCCTTGCTCCAAATGTTTAAGCTTTGCATATACCTGTTCTTTCTTGACATCTAGCTAGACTAACCTTGTTTTGTGAAATATCTTGATATTGGCCCTGGTCTATCCTTGAACATGTGAACCTTAATTGAGGCTAAAAACCTAACTTGTGGGTTGGCTACCAAAAGTGGCCCTGGTTTAAGGAATGGATATTGTGTACTTCACCTCAGGCTAAAAATCTAAGTTATGGGTGACCTTTGTTGTGGTAAAGTAATAAAAATGAGATGGTTAGTTGGGAAAGAAAGAAAGAAGAGAAAAATCATGTGCCAGGTGAGAGAAAAAGAAAGAAAAGTTGCCTTGGATTGAAAATAATAGCAAAATGAGTTCAAACATAAGCCACAGCTGAAAAAGGAAAAGAAAGCACTCGGGAAAAACTTGAAAAGGAAGAATAAGGGAAGATATAATGAAAATAGTTGAGTTATGAAGGTAAGAGTGTTGAAAAATGTGGCTCGAGGATAGCTTTAAGTCACTACTTGCCTAAAATGCCACACCAAAGCCCCAAGAGCCTAAGTTACAAGCTTATTAAGTCCTAAAGTGATCGAAATCCAACTAGTCAACAGTCCAGAGTTTGAGTATAGGGGCAAGCCTATGGTGTTAGTGATCATGCATGAATTTCATTTGTGAGAGTGAGGATGATTACACATTTCCTGAATGTTGAATGCATTTTGATTGAGATAGAAGGACTTCTTTTCTATGATGGCATTTAAATTACATGATTGAAATATGGCTTGTTCAGTCATTGTAGATTGATAGTACTCCTTCACTTGTCATAGTTGGATTGCTAGATGCATCATTGTGTTTAGGTTTGCTTGGTATCTTCGCAATTAGGTTTCAAAAATGAGAGTTAGGTACCTGAGAGTTAAGTGATGTATATGCTGTTAGAGTAGTTACTATGTGTGTTTCATTGTCTACTTAGATCGAGTCGTTGCTTGAGGACAAGCAATAGTTCTAAGTTGAGGGTGTTGATATGCTGTCACAACACATTTGATTCTTGAAATAAGGGATTTTGCAAGTTCTTAATGTGAATTTTATGGTTTTTTGTGTTTTTGTGCTGTTCTTGCAGAAAATATAGGTAGGCATGATTTTGGAAGAAAATTGCAGATTTTGCTAAAGTAAAGAACATACGAGCTATCCTATGAGTCGTAGACCAAGCTACGAGTCGTAGAGTGCTCTTGTAGCAAGAAATATTGAGCAAAATTTAGAATTTACAAAGTGAAGGTCAACCATACGAGGCTGACCTACGAGTCATAAGTCGTACTATGACTCGTAATAGGAGGCCTTGTAGCAAGAAATAGTGAGCCAAAAGTTTGGACCAAGAACTACAACTTAGGACTATAAAAATACACTATGAGTCATAGAGCAAACCATGATTTGTAGCCATAGATCGTAGTAGTCAGGTCCAACATATAAGTTGCTGACTATCAAGCCTGACTACCACTCGTAGGCTACCCTATAAGTCGTATCTGTGAAATATAACTGCTACCAACTTTATTTTCTATTTAATGTTTAGGGTGTATTTGTAAATAGTATAACTAATTAATATTAGGGTTTTAGGAGGAGACTTTGACCATTTTCAGATTCCACCTTCTTGAATATTTTCTCTTGAATATTCTAAGAACATTTTCTAGGGTTTAGTATAGTTTTGATTATTTTAATCTGAAAACCCATTTTGGGGGATTGAAAATCACATTGTATTTATCTTCCATTAATCCAATATTATAGTTTCAACATCAAGGTGTTCTTGTTCTTCATTGTTTTTAGGTAATCTATCAACCATGTCTTTTACATTCAGTGTTGTTGATTTTGACTTAGCCATGAGTAGATAAGCACCCACAACTTGGTTTGTGGGAACCATGAGTAGTCGATTTGAAATAACCTAGACGTTGTGCATTTCTTTGATTAGGTGTTTGCATGAATTGTTTATTTCCCTTTGCTTTGATTGTTATTTGGTGGTGGCCAACACCCCGCCTACTATCACTATCCCAACCAAGGTAGTGACAAATAGGAAAAGAAAAGTAGATGGCAGGATTCGATTGATGTGTTCTCATCTAATCAACCAAACCTGATCAAAGGGAGGTTGAATAGGACAATAGGTAATGATTAGTTGGCACACCATGGTTACTGATCAAACACCATGGTGAAATTCAACCTTTACCTTCACAAGAGGGCTGGAAGAACCTAAGTTACCATCCTGTATGCAACGTATTAATTAGAGTCATGTTTTATAGGGTAATTAGGTCAACGAATCATGAGGAACACAATTCCCAAGTTGTCCCTCAATTTGAGTGTCTTCTTGCGTAGATAGTGTAGTGTTTATTTATGTTCTTTATTTTGAATCACAAACCCCCTCCCCCATTTTAGAGAATATAATGATCGATCCATAAAATGATTGTTGGTTGATCAACATAGTCAAGCCTAGTATTCCCTGTGGCGTTGACCCTAATCTCTGGTTAGGTTTATACTTGACTACGACCGCTTTACTATTGGAGTGTGAACATCATTTACGTTTTTGGATAGGAAGGGAGGAGGAGAAGGTACATGACAGTTCAACCCTATACCAATAGCAAACTTCTCATGCCGAAAAAGAGGCATGCCACAAAAATTGACCCAAAAATCATTCTCACTACTTATCCAATGACGAAGAAGCTGCTACATCAACTTCATTTGAAATCTTGGGGGTATTCCTTTCACCTATGTCTAGGTATAACTTCCCAAATACCGTAGACTTAAAATAGGTATCCAAGCCTTCCTTCACTAATTTTTCTGAAAATTAGAAAATGGTTTCCCAAGTTCAGATTTTATTCCTAGATCACTGTTCTAAACCTGATTCAAGAATCCAGGTATCATTAAGCCATAATCATCTTACCTGAAAGCCACAACTATGGCAGTGTTTGTAGCAGCTATAGGAATGCCAGTAGCTATCACGACTCAAGCCTAGGGCCCAGACGTGACATGGTGCATAGGGAACCTAAAGGGACCCCAAGCAAACCACTTAACATATCATTACACATCCTTGGTCACGGAAGCAGGAAAATAACAACAAGATATAGTAAAAAGGGATAATCGAGGCTAAGGGAAACTTTCATATCATAATCAATAAGAGTCAAGAGATAGTCAAAGCTCATAGCATAATATATAACATGTATAATAACACCTCTAAAACTTAGATACTTAGCGAGGACCAAGACAAGCAATCGAGCTCACCCTCATAGTCAATATATATATAAAAGAAGGATAGTCTTAGAATATAGTATGAGATCATAAACATTGTCGCAGAAATGGACGACTCACCAAAGAGCTTGAGAGATATCGTACTAGCCATGTGGAGGAGGATGCTCAAGTGGGGCTTTGATTCCTACATGGTGACATTATATAGTCATAGAGTATGCATTAGTACGTTTAAATGTACTAAGTATGTAGGATGCAATACAACAAGTGATAAGCACCATAAACAAAATGCAAAAACAGGCAATAAATAAGCTTATAGCAATATGGCATGTATGAATAATGCTTGAAGTGAAATCATGCTTATATAGACATAATACATGTGTAAAAAGTGACCATTATTAGTGAATATCCAAGGTTTACTACCTCCATAGAGAGGCGAATGAGTACGAACTCCTCAATTGGTTGATGAGGTAAAAATCTCCCAACATGGTTGATGAGGTATAAAACCCCAACATGGTTATCAAGGTACAAACTCCTCGACATGATTGCACAAGCCTACCACCTCCCGAGCGAAGTGATTGAGGTACAAATCCCTCAACAAGGTTACCCGAGCCTACAACCTCCCAAGTGAGGTTCGGTCAATTCCCAACACTATAAAGAAAATATCATATACATATATTTATTTCATCATAATAAATTCATTAACTCATAAGACATGCATCGAACCTTCAATTTCTCAAAAAATCATAACAGGACATTTTATCAAACACTTGGCGGGTGTGTAGTGCTAGTGTAAAACCATGCCATTCAAGAGTGAAATCATGTTAGGAAATTCAATGTAAAATCATCGATAGATACTTGATAATACCCTCAAATAATATACATCAAAACACTTCATCATATCTCATAATAGATCTTAGATTCATAGCACAAAATATGCTAAAACAATCACAATTTCATGAAACCCTAACACAGTGTGCAGTGAAATTCTTATTATGTAAGACTCACGAGCAAATCAACTTTAAATCATACAATTTCATGTAAAAGGAAGCTTGGACATCATGGGTGAAAGGAACCCATGAAAGAAACCCACATACCTTAGCTTTGGAGAATTGTTTGAAGAAGATTTCAAATGGAGACCTGAAGCTTAGATGAGATCCTTCAATTTGGATGAGTTTTGAGACTTAAATTTAGGAGTAAAATATTTGTCTAAGTGTTTGAATGAGTATTGGGGAATGTCTTGTGTTATATGAGGGTGAAATACGGATATATATAGGTATTTTTATGGATGGAAGGACTTAGGCCAAGACAAAAAAGACTTGGACCCAGATAGAAAAATTGGGCAAACTTTACATTATGGTGTGCCCTTTGCGCGTCGCACCAGAGGCGCAAAAAACTCTCTATAAATTGTATTTTATGATTTTTCAAATTTTGATATGGTTGCTCTTAAATCAGGATTAGACCTATTTTCCTAATTAATTTGAACCCCTGATCAAGAATATGAAGCTAAACTTTCAATATCATGCACAAATTTTGAGATATGTGGAAATTACAATTTTGGGTACTTCTGAGGCACATTCGCAAGCACTTTTTGGGGTCATTTCAATATCTTCCCCTGGGACAATTCATCCTTGAATGTCAAAGAATGTACATGAGAGATGTAAACATGACAATTTCAGCCCACATAAGGATGCAATAATGCACTTAAACATCATTTCACAAATCTCAACGTAAATGTAAAATCATCATGAACTTGTCAATTTAAACATGAATATATGCAATGACATGAGGGCTGAACTTAAGACTTGAGATTATATAGAGGACTTAGATTGATACCTTAATCTTGAGTGGAGTGGAAAAGGTAAGGTTATCGCTTTTGCATATCCACTTCGGCCTCCCAAGTAGCACTTTCAACTTGTTGATTCCTCCAAAGGTCTTAACGGAAGCCATATCCTTGTTTCTCAACCTCTTCACTTGTCTATCCAAAATATGAACCAAAACCTCTTCATAGGTCAAAATGTCTTCAACAACACCCAAAACATCAAGAGGCACAATAGCATTAGGGTCTCTCACACATTTCCTCAACAGGGATACATGAAAGACTAGATGAACCAAATCCATCTCACTAGGCAATTCCAACTCATAAGCTACCTTGCCAATCCTCCTCAGTACCCTATAAGGACCCACATATCTTGGACTCATCTTGCCCTTCTTACCAAAATGTACCACACCCTTCAAATAAACCCAATCACCAACTTTGAATTCAAGATCTCTTCTCCTCATATCGGTATAGGACTTTTGGCGACTTTGGGCCATCTTTAACCTTTCTCTAATAATCCTAACCATCTCAAGAGCCTCCATAACCAGCTCTGATCCCAACAAAGCCACCTCTCCAATACCAAACTGCCCAACTGATGATCCATAACGTCTACTATAGAGAGTCTCAAAAGGAGCCATACCGATGCTAGAATGATATCTGTTGTTATAGGCTTACTCAATTAATGGAAGATGATCATCCCAACTACCCTTAAGCTCTAATACACAAGCTCTAAGCTTATACTCAAGTATTCGGATAGTTTTTTTGGCTTGGCCTTCTGTTTGAGGGTGAAAATCGTACTAAGTTTAACTCTTGTACCAAGACCTCTTTGGAAGAACCTCCAAAAGTGTGAAGTAAATTGAGCACCACGATCTGATATGATGGACAAAGGAACCCTATGAAACCTCACCAAGTAATGAATATACAACCTAGCATAATCTTCATCCCCATATATGGTCTTAACCAGTAGAAAATAAGTCGCTTTTTTTTATCATATCACCCACAACCCAAATAGAATCAAAGCCCTTTCTAGTATTGGGCAACCTAACCACAAAACCTATATTAAACTCGTCCTACTTCCAAGTAGGAATCTTTATGTCTTGGTTTAGGCTACCCGACTACCGATGTTCGGCTTAACTTGTTGATAACTATGACAACCAAAAATAAATTTTGCAATGTCCTTTTTCATACCGCACTATCACTATATATACCTCAAATGAGCCCTATGCTCCTCCTAACCATGGGAATAGATCAAAAAATCATCAATTAAGACTATAACAAATGAATCAAGGTAGGGTTTGAAGACCCTATTCATAAGATCCATGAATATATCCAGTGCATTGGTCAACCCAAAAGCCATAATCACAAATTCATAATGCCCATACCTAGTCTAGAAGGCCGTCTTAGGAATGTCACACTCCTTCACCTTCACTTGATGATACTCGGACCGAAGATCAATCTTAGAGAAGTGGCTAGCCCCTTGCAATTTGTCAAACAAATCATTAATTCTTGGAAGAGGATACCTATTCTTGATAGTGATCATATTAAGTTGCAGGTAGTCAATACACATTCTAAGAGACCCATCCTTCTTCTTCACAAATAATAACGGTACACCACAAGGTGATTGGCTAGGCCTAATAAAACCCTTCTCCAATAAGTCCCTCAAATGTTCCTTCAACTCTTTTAACTCCGCCAAGGCCATATGGTAAGGAGGAATAAAAATAGGTTGAGTATCAGGAAAGAGATCTATACCAAAATCTATTTCCCTTTTGGGAGGAACATCGAGAAGGTCATTAGGAAAGACATCAAGGAACTTGTTTACTACCGGAACCAACTCTATGGGAAGGACTTTGGACTCCACATCTCTAACACTCACAAAATGATAAAGGCACCCCATAGAGATCAACTTATGATTTTTAATGCAAGAGATGAACCTACTCTTGACCACCACATCATGACTCTCCCACTCAAGGATGGGTTCATTTGGGAATTACAATTTGACCCTACTGGTTCCACAATCAATAGAGGTATAGTATGCATGTAACCAATCTATCCCATGAATGATATCAAAATCAACCATATCCAACTCAACAAGATAACAAGACAACAGTTTATGCAAGATGCAAATGGTACAATTCCTATAGACCCTTCTAGCAATAATAGATGCACCAATAGGAGTAGACATCTCATATGACTCATACAACAATTTGGGCTCAACATGAAACTTTTTGTCAATAAGGGGAGTAACAAAATAAAGAGTGACCCTTGGGTCTATCAATGCTTACACATCAAAATCAAAGATTTTTAACATACCGATGATGATATCGGGGACCTCATCAACCCCTTGCCTCCCATGCAAAGCATAAAACTGATTATTCCTTGGGGTACCACGTTGATAACCACCTCTCCCTAATGGAACTGCATTATACCTTGTGGACGAATGTCTTACCCTTGTTACGATTTCGAGGGCAATCCATCACCTTATGCCTAACTTTCCCACAATCATAACAAGCATTAGTATCCCACAAGCATGGGCCATTATGACCCCGATAACATTTTGGACAACCACCATTAGGAACCAAACCCCTAACACGTTGAGCCCTTGGAAAGTCATTGGCAACCCTCTTCTCAAATGCATGAGAAGGCCTTTGGCATTGATTGAACCGATTATCCCTTCGGCTCTGGAACTTTCCCTCAAAATGAGCCCTCGTAGCCTCATGAACCCTTCTCTTCCTCAACTTTTCCTCCTCTATTTGTTTGGGATATGTCATCCAATGGGACAAGTCCATGTCACTAATTTTTAACATGGCGAATCGGCATTCCTCACATACCAAATTGAATACACCCATCACAAACTTGTTCATCCTAGACCTTGGGTCGACAACTAAGTGTGGGACATATTTTGAGAGTTGTTTGAACTTGAGGGCATACTCCCTCACACTTATAGACCCTTGTCTCAAATTCATAGACTCTACCAATTCGGCCTCCCTAACTCAAGAAGGAAGAACCGATTAAGTAAAACCACCTTGAATTCCTCCCACAGTACCATATTGTTGACCCCCTTCTACTTTTTACATTGTGTGAGCCATATTTGTGCTACCCATTTGAGTTGGTAGGCCACTAGCTCCGCCTTATCTTCCAACCTCAAAACCATGATAGCCAATACTTTGTAGACCTCAACAATGAACTCTTGAGGTCCTCATCCACCTTAGACCCTTAGAATTTTGAGGGATTCATCCTTATAAAGTCTGTCACCAAGATGTTGGTGTAGGAGAATGAGGGGCTTTGGCTCCTTGATTGGCTTGATTAGCTATAACTTGTGAAAGGAAGGTGAGAGCATCCCGAAGCTTTCCATGAGCCGATTGCTCCTCGGGTGTGCAAACTCTTCCTTCTCTTATGTTAGGCAGATCTAGTATAGCAAAGAACAATCGTTGGGAGGGAGGGAACTTACTTTAACTCTATAGCATGACTTAGAATATAAAAAAGGGAAACATGTGTTGAAACGTCTCATACTCTCTTACTTATAGTTATGGTGCACAACACAACTATGAATAAGAATCTAATTGATACATGTGTTGGACACCGAGGACTTAACAACCTAGTGCTCTGATACCAAGTTTGTCACGACTCAAGCCTAGGGCCTAGACATGACATGGTGTATGGGGAACCCAAAGGGACGCCAAGCAAGCCTCTTAATATATCATTACACATTCTTGATCGTGAAAGCAAGAAAACGATGACAAGAGATAGTAAATAGGGATAATCGGGGCTAAGGGACAACTTTCATATCATAGTCAACAAGAGTCAAGAGAGAGTCAAAGCTCATAGCATAATACATAATATGTCCAACATCACCTCTAAATTTTAGATACATAGCGGGGGCCAAGACAAGCAACAGGGACTCACCTGCATAGTTAATATATACATAAAAGAAAGATAGTCTTAGAACATAGCATGAGATCATAAACATCGTCCTCGAAATGGAGGACTCACTAAAAAGCTTAAGAGATAATGTACTAGCCAGGTAGAGGAGGATCACAAGTGGAGCTCTGGTTCCTACATAGTGACATCATGTAGACATAGAGCATACGTTAGTACGTTTGAATGTACTAAATATGTAGTATGCAATGTAACAATGGATAAGCACCATAAACAAAATGTATAACATAGGAAATGAATAAGCTTATAGCAATATGGCATATATTAATGATGCTTGAAGTAAAATTATGCTTATATAGAACATAATACATATGTAAGAAGTGACCATTATTAGTGAATATCCAAGGCCTACCACCTCCTAGGAGAGGTGAATGAGGTACGAACCCCTTAATTTGATGATGAGGTAAAACCCCCCAAACATAGTTGATGAGGTACAAACCTCCCAACATGGTTGATGAGGTACAAACCCCCCAACATGGTTGATGACATACAAACCACCAAACATGGTTATCAAGGTACAAATTGTCACGACCCAAGCCTAGGGCCTAGATATGATTGGTGAATGGGGAACCCAAAGGAACCCCAATCAAGCCTCATAGCATATCATCGCACATCCTTGGTCACAGGAACATTAGAATACAACAAGAAATAGAAAATTGGGATAACTGGGACTAAGAGAACACTTTTATATCATGAACAACAAGAGTCCATAGAGTCAAAGCTCATAGCATAGATACACAATATATCCAACAACACCTCTACTACATAAATAAGAGCGGGGGCCAAGATAAAGCAACCGGGTTCACCCTCATGGTTAATATATAAGTCAAAGAGAGAAAGTCAAAATACATAGTAAGAGATCATAAGTAACATCCCCGGACTAGAGGAGTCACCAACAAGCTTGATATAAGTCATATTTGCCACATGGGGGAGGAGGATGATCAAGCGGTGCACCCGTTCCTTCATGGTGACATCATGTAGGCTTAGAGTATGTTTTAGTATGTCTAAATGTACTAGTTATGTAAGATACAATGCAATAAAGAAAGTCATCTTAATCCAAAATACATAGAGATAAGCAATAGATAACATAGTAGCAATATGACATGTATGATTAATGCTTATGTAAAACATGCTTACATAGAATTTAACAGTGTAAGAAGAGATTCTTAACTATTGGTGGATCATCACACCATACCACCCTTGGTGATTAAGGTACAAACCCTGTCAATAGGTTAGTGGATCATCGCACCCTACCACCCTTGGTGATTGAGGTACAAACCCCATCAATAGGTTGGTGGATCATCGCATCCTACCACCCTTGGTGCCGGAGTACAAATCCTTTGATAGATTGATGGGTACAAACCCCTAACAAGGTTGGTGGATCATTGCACCCTACCACCCTTGGTTCCAGAGTACGAACCCACCGATAGGTTGATGGGTACAAACCCCTAACAAGGTTACCCAACGCATAACCCCCAAGTAGGGCATGGTCATATTCCAACACTATATAGATAGCACCATATACAACCATTCATTTCATCATCATTTTATCATATCATTATCATATACCATTATCATATAGTCATTCATCTCATAAGACATGCATTAGACTTTCAATTCCTCAAGAAATCATAAAATGGATATTTTATCAAACTAGCCAAGTGGAGGAGGATGCTCAAGTGGGGCTCCTAGTCCTACATGGTGACATCATGTAGGTATAAAGTATGCATTAATACGTTTGAATGTACTAAGTAATGTAGGATAAATGCAACAAGTGATAAGCACCATAAATAAAATGTGTAACATAGGCAATGAATAAGCTTATAGCAATATAACATGTCCGAATGATGCTTGAAGTAAAATTATGCTTATATAGAACCTAATACATGTGTAAGGAGTGACCATTATTAGTGAATATCCAAGGTCTACCACCTCCATGGAGAGGCGAATAAGTATGAACCCTTCAATTGGTTGATGAGGTACAAATCCCCAAACATGGTTGATGAGGTACAAACCCTCAATATTGTTATCAAAGTATAAACTCCTCGACATGGTTGCACAGGTCTTCCACCTCCCGAGCAAGGAGATCGAGGTACAAACCCCTCAATAAGGTTACTCAGGCTTACAACCTCCCGAATGAGGCTTTGTCAATTCCCAACACTATAAGATAATATCATATATATACATTCATTTCATCATCATAAAGTTGTTCAACTCATAAGACATGCATTGGACCTTCAATTCCTTAAGAAATTATAACCGGATATTTTATCAAACACTTGGCGGGTGTGTAGTGACAGTATAAAACCATGCAATACAAGAGTGAAATCATGCTTGAAAATTCAATATAAAACCATGAATAGATACTTTGTAACACCCTCAAATAATATACATCAAAATCCTTCATCAAATCTCATAATAGATCTTAGATTCATAGCTTAAAACATGCTAAGACAATCACAATTTCATGAAACCCCAACATAGTGTGCAGTGAAATTCTTATTAACTAAGACTCATGAGTAAATCAACTTTAAATCATGTAATTTTAGGTAAAATAAAGCTTAGGCATCATGGGTGAAAGGAACCAATGAAAGAAACACACATACCATAGCTTTGGAGAATTCCTTGAAGAAGATTTAAAATGAAGACTTGAAGCTTGGATGAAAACCTTAGATCCAGATGAGTTTTGGCACTTGACTTTAGGTGTGAAATATTTGTCTAAGTATTTGAATGAGTCTTGGGGAATGTCTTGTGTGATATGAGGGTGAAATATGTCTAATTATAGGTATTTTCATGCACGAGAGGGCTTAGGCCTAAGACTATAAGGTCTTAGACCGAGATAGAAAAAATTGGCAAAACTTACACTATCGCGCTCCCTTGGCACATTGCACTAGCGACGCGAAAAGCTCTCTGAAATTGCATTTTGTGATTTTCCAATTTTGATACGGTTGCTCTTAAATTTGGGTTATACCCATTCCTCACGCAATTTGACCTCTTGACCAAGATTATGAAGTCAGATTTTTGATACCATACACAGATTTTGAGATATATGGAAACTATAATTTTGCTCACTTTCAAGGTATATTCTAGGGCACTTTTTGGTGTCATTTCAACAACAACTGGAGCAGTCTCTAGAGTAACTGATGGACTGTATTCACTAGATATGTCTCTTGGTGCAGCATCTAAGGGACTTTGTTCACCAGTTATGTCCCTCGGTGCAACATCTGAGGGACTTTGTTCACCAGCTGTGTGATCCCCTACAACATCTAAAGGACTGTCACCACCAGCTATTTGACTTGGTTCAATAGCTGTTAAAGTGGATTCAGTAGCTGATGTACTGGGTATAGTAATTGGGGTACTATGTCCAGCAGTTGATGGACTAGGTGCAACAACTGAGGAACTCTATCCAGCAGCTACGAGGCTGGCACCAGCACCAACCTGAGCACTAAGTTCTTCATTAAGTTATACTCATTGTTGCTATGACTGATCATCCTCTTGTTCATCTTCCAAAAAAATGAGCCTCCTTCTAGCAGCTCTAATAGGAGCATCATCGGCTCCACAATTTTTTCATATTGGACGTGCTATTAAAGTAGATAGTCTTATCAAAAAATATAGATTATCTATTAGTTTGATCAATCACTCACAATACGCACAAGAAAAATCAATGCTCAAAAACCTCTCAACATGAACAATATGTGTTCTTTTTTCACAAAAAAGTACAAGTACAACAATCAAACAACTACACCACCCACATACCCGAAAGTGCATCCTCAAAGAGTCCAACAAATCCAACAACACTAAGAAAAATATAACAACCAATGTCAAACAAAAACAACAACCACATCAGTTGTTCTAGTTAGTTTAGTAATTGTTGCCAATACTTTAAAATTGACTAACATTTTTTCTCATAAAGTACTACAACAACAAAAATCAAACAACAAACAACACTTATACCGAGTTACACAGTTGTTGTAATACTTCAATAATTGCTGTGAACTCAACCAATCCAACCCAAAATTTTGCTCGCAATGACTACATCAACAAAATCAAACAACAACAATATCCATACCCGAAATCAACCAACCAACCCAACATTTTTCTCAACTCACTATGACTATAATAACAAAAATCAAACAACACTAACAACACCCACCCCCGAAATCAACCAACCAACCATGCTTTTTTCTCAAAATAATAACAAAAACAAGAACATTTATACCCGACATTCTATTCAAAAAGTACAACAACAAATCAAGCAACACCAAGTAAATGCAATAGCAAAATACATACTTTTTCATCTTCCTAAACGTAAATAATCATTTGTACAACAAAAACTAAAACTATAGTAGTGGAAAAAATATCACCTTTAAGGAAGATGAGATTGACAACGCGACAGCCAAGATGAAGCGATGAAGTTGACGACACCGACAATGATGACGAAGATAGAAACAATGATGAAAATGGCAAAGGGAGTGAAGAAGAAAGAAAGGAGAAGAAAAAGCGAAGAATAGCACGAAAAATCCTTTTTTTGCTTTCTTTGATCATGGGTGAGGGGTGGGAAGTTGAAGGGGTGCGTAATTTTGAAAAGATTTTTTTTTAAAAAATTTTATTGTAAAGATTATACAAATTTGTGAAAAAACATAAGTAGTGGCTAAAGTTTTAAAGATACACACTTTGCCCCCTAATTAACTTAAACCCCTTTAATCCTTAATTAAGTACAACTTTGACCTTAGATGGTCAAAGTTGTAACTATTTTCAATTTCAGGACTTGAGGGATACCACCACCTTATTTTTCACAAGCTTTATATATCTTGCATCTATCATCTAGGATAGTGGTGATATTGATGATGATGTCATTTATCGTGTTGGGGCAGCATGGATGAAGTGGAGACTTATCTCTGAAGTATTGTATGATAAGAAAAATACCATGTAAACTTAAAGTTATATTTTACAGAATGGTGGTTAGACAATTGTTTCTATATAGGACAAAAGGTTGGCCAGTCAAAAACTTACATTTGCAAAAGATATAGGTTGCGGAGATGAGGGTGTTGAGATGAACGTCTGGACATACTAGGATTGATAAGATTAGGAATAAGACCATCAGGGAAAAGTTAGGGGTGACCTCCGTGGTAGACAAGATGAGAGAAGCGAGACTATAATGGTTTGGGCATGTGGAGGGAAGAAGTATCGACATTCTGATTAGGAGGTGTGAGAGGTTGGATATAGAGGTTACGCAGAAGGGTAGAGGTAGATTGAAAAAGTATTGGGTGGGAAGTGATTGGACAAGATATGACCAAACTTCACCTCATCGAGGACATGACCTTAGATACAAAGGAGTGAAAGTTGCGTATTAGGGTAGAATGTTAATAGGCTTGTACAGGTAGGATATTGTATAGCCTTGCAATACAGTAGGTTAGTAGGCTATATTGGCCGACTTATATTTGGTACATTTATTTTATCTATATATTATTTTTAGTTTTTTACTTTAGTCAATTTTTTTTTTTAAAATCTAGTATCTTCTGCTTTTGGGGTTTGATATTTTTGAGATGAGAGTCTTTTGAAAATAACCTCTCTATCTCTATGAGATAGTGGTAAGGTCTATATACATTTTACACTCCCAGACACCACTTGTGAAATTTCACTGGGTATGATGTTGTTGTTGTTGTCGTTGTTATTGTAGTATTCATTACAATTTTAAATTTCAAAGTTATTCTGTCAATCGATTTCAACTTTCTCAATAGGAACTTTTTATCTTCTCCATTTGAAAATTGATCCATCTATATTCTTTTTTTTACGCATATGCAAAGTCCTGATATATATGAATAATGCTCCTTTTAGCATTGGGATTACCTAGTTAAACTTACCTAATATTGATTGTGTTATGATTCTGATGATGAAATTCAAGCTGAAAATAAATTCAAACGATTGTACTTCATTGTTAATGATAAATCAGAATGTTCAGAAGGCGAAGTCGGAGAAGGATGTACCTTTGTCTTATAAAGTGACTGTAAAAAACAACCCCCCCCCCCCCAAAAAAAAAGAACGAGTAGAAAAGTTAATTTTTATTGCTTTCAACAAATCAAATTGTAGTTTTTTTTTCAATTTTGTTGTTTATCTTTTTACGATAAATATAGATTCGTATTTGTAATGTATCTAGTCATTTTTGTTACTTAAATTAATGTATAATGCCTTCATTTCAACATTGTGATCCATTACATGTAAATTATATTTTCAAGTTGGATAGATTTATTATGGTATATTATTATTTGTATATTTTGTTTAAATTGACAAGTACTTTATTTCTACTAGATACATTAAATAAGAAATTATTACCTATAAGATATTAGATATTAGACTTGAGATGGATATATTATTGTGTGGCAGTCGATGTATCAGATACATTTATTATATATTCGAAACTATGTATCGTACCCAAAGAATCAGTGCATGATATTTTATCATTTATCTATATTATTTTATTTAATAAATATTGTATTGTATAAAAGATACATTATACATATAATGATATATTACCATTGTCAATAACATTCTCTGTGTATGATACATAACACATTGGTGCATTAATATGTATATAATACATGTATTAAAGTTTGAAAATTGTTAAATTTTTGTATATATTATGTATCATATACATATCAATTAATTTGATACACAATGTCTAACGACCCGACCTAGAAGCCTAGTCATCATACGGCGAATAAGATACCAGAAGGCATCTCACTCAATTCATCTACATCTTAAGCATTCATAGGCGTTAAATCTAAACTTTTTCTGAAAAACATAAGGGGAAAGGGACTATGGGCCATTTTATGCGATGAAACAACATCAAAAAGCAACGAGAATAGATAACATCATTTTGTCCATAAAATACACTAATACATGATGAATGGAACCAGTATGGTTAGTTTCCATCAAATAGAAAGAAAATCCATTATAGTCAACATAGAAAGTAGAAGCCTCAAAAGGGCCGTAATTACATTGTCTAAAACAAAAATACAGAAAAGAGTGAAAAATAGGTAGAGCCCCGAACTAAGGGTTCACCACAATAATAAGCTAGTCTTGAGTGCCAACTACTAGCCACGAGCCAGTGGAGGAATACCTTTCCCTACATGGTTAAATCATGCAGGCAAATATGTGTTAGTATGTTTGAATGTACTCAGTTTGTGACTGCAATACACAAATGAAATTAAAATGCCATCATAATTAAACATAAAATATGGATATACATAAGATTAAAGAGTCATGAGATAAGCTTAAAAATGTACAAGGAATAATACTCAGGTCAATATGAGACAATGCATATGAATCATAAGATGATATAACTTGTGGGAATGGATAATAAATGACAGTAAGACTATGTAAGCTACTACATGGAATCCAATGAACTTCTTCCATTGGGAAAAGACCAATGCACTTCTTCTATTGGAAAAAGGGAAATCTACTTACCAAGGTAGATGTCCAAAACTTGGTAACTTTGCAATTGTATATTTCATAACTTTTGCCTATGTGGATCCACTAGCCTATCCTATAAGGCTCCTATGGTGGTGCATAGTTAGGGACATTGAGATTTAGCTTCAAGGTATCATGCCTCAACTAACGGAATGAGTCCTAATCTCTAGTCCTCTCGGTGCTAAGTCATCCCATAGAAATCTTGAAAACGTACTCTTAGAATCATAAGTAGCAATCATAGGAGTAGCCAAACTTAAGAATCTTTCTTAAACATATTTTAGGTTAATGATTATCATACATATATCTTTGGTAAACTTAGATTTGAAGAACTTCATGACTGCCCCAGTTATGTTATAATTCATAAGAAAATTTCATTAAAAATAAGGTGGGCTTAGTTAATTCATGGAACAATCATAAATCACATATCTCTTATGAAATTTCTTTAAAAAAGAACTTCAAAATCGCCCAACCTTAATCATAACAAAAGTCATCATGGGATTAGCACATATTTCAAACATGGATATATCTACTTAGTAAAATAGTCATTAAACTCCATGAGTATCATCTAATAGCATAAGAATCATGAAATCATCATAAATATGCACTTTAAAATTCTAGAACTTAAAGAAAAGGTAAAATGCGTAATAGGGAACTTTATGGTGAAAGGGTACCCATAAATCAACTTACATACCTGGAGAACTAAAGAAAAACAAAATCAAGGATGCTAAATTTCAAGAGTTTATTTCTATGTTCAATTCTTTGTCAATAAATGTTCCTATTGTGGAAGCATTAATTGAAATGCCTGGATGCCAAGTTCATGAAGGAATTGGTGACAAAGAAGAGGATTCTTGAATGTGATACAATTGAGTATCTTACAACTACAATGCAATCCTGATGCAAAAGCTGGTAATAAGAAGGAAGACTTAGGGGCATTCACCATTCCATGCATAATAGGAGTCTCAAAGTTCAGTTAAGCTCTTTGTGATTTAGGGGCAAGCATAAATTTCATGACCCTAGCTATGTTTAAGAACTGAGTTTGGAAACCCCTTTACTAAATACAATGCAATTGCTCATGACTGATTGGTCTATCAAGAGACCAGTAGAAATTCTACAAAATGTGTTGGTGAAGGTAGATAAATTTATCCTTCCTGGAGATTTTGTGATTTTGAATTGTGAGGTGGATATAGATGTTCCTATTATTTTGAGCCATTCTTAGCCACCCGGCGAGCTATGGTTTATATGGAAGTAGTGATTTGAAATTTAGAGTGAATGGAGAGGAGTTGTTTTCAACATTTGTAAAGCTTTGAAATCAGGAGATGATCCTGGGGTATTGTCAATTATGGGTCAATCAGCGGTAACTTGAGGTAAAGAGAAATAAGGTTGTGCCATAAAGTTAACTAAGGCGCTATTTGCAAGGCAACCTAAGTTTAGTATTTTACTTCTTTCTAGTTTGAATAATGGGTGTTCACTTATGCAAGATTAATAAGAAAAATGGGAGTGGCAAGTTGATAAGGGCAACCAAGAGGGACCACTCAACGTGTTGATGAGTCATATTGGCCATGGTCACTTTAACCGCATTTTTGTTGTGAGAGGTTACCCTGGAAGTGTTGCAAATTTTGATGAATTAAAAGTCCAAATGGCGAATCACCGATCCCAATTGGCGATTGTCAGTTTCACCACACTTCTAGGTGGAAGACAAGGTAAACTCATTATGAAAAAGGGCAGTCGCTAGCATGTTTGGCACTGTACCTAGTGTTCTAGGAGGTATGGTTCGGTGTCACTGAACATGCATGCTCACCGACCTACTTAAGGCTTTTCAAAGGCCTTAGTCCTTTCACTTTTCACCTTTCCTCCTTTTATCTTTCCTCGAATGCTAATACCCCTTTCGTTGGCTGTTCTTTAAAACATTCCACCAAGAAGTGGAGAATAATCATCAAAGGCATCACCAAAGGTTTTATTATGCCTCATTGTTGAATAGGTATAGTTTTGACACGTTATTCTAGTTCTTTGAAGAAGCTATTTTTCGTGAGATTGATCAGGGTTTTTGATGTGAAAAAACTGCTTTATACTTTGAAATTCTTGAGAGATTCATGTATCTAGGAGTTTAGAGTTTCCTTAGAACCTTGTATGATATGTTTATATGATTTATTTTGGAGTTTGATATCTCTTTATGAATGTCAAAATTGGGGTAATGAATGAGTTGGGTTAGAGTTATGAATGAAGGTTTTTGTTTACTCATCATTGATTAGTTTGTGGGTTTGACCCCAATTCTCTTGCATGCAAGGATGCTTGATTATGCTCAATGGAAACTAGGCCATGATCGTATGAATTTGTTTCTTGAAATGTTCTTGTGTGTTAGATTGATTGCTTATATAGACTACAGGTGAAGTCCGAGTAACCCTTGATCTCTATTAAGCAATTAAACTTGCCTTATGATAGATTGAGTGGCCTTATTCTTAAAGATAAGTGGTTGTTTGGTCGAGTGCATAGCCATTGAAACCATGTGATATTGATAGCCAGTAGTTAAGCTTGTATTAATTTGTTGTGAAGGTTAAGTATATGCAACTCATCCATATGGTCAATGAAAATTGTGGAAGTTTTGGGTGAATGGATAAAGGGCCTTGCCAGTCACAACAAGCAATGGTCATTTTGACCACTGAATCAACTTGGAGATTCATCGAGTATGATATCCAGTCTAAATTACCATCCGATTCTAAATGACTTTCATTTGATCAAATGGTGTGCCTAATTATTAGTCAATACTTCTCACAAGAATGTTGAAGTCTGTTGTGCAAAATGACCAAGAGAAAACATGTCCTAGCCAAATCAACAAGGCCTTCATCCTTGCCAAGGGAGTTTAGCCCAAAAAGTCATAAAAGTAAGTCCAAAACCAAAGCCCTATATGATGCTATCTCACAAGCATCTCAAAAAACTCAATAAGCCACAAACCCAAAGATTTTAAACAGGCTCAGGGCTGAAGGGCAGGGGACAATCGTGGAGGAAAAATAGCTATCAATAGAAGGATTGACTGCTTGGTACCCAAAAGTATGGCAAGTGCTTAAATTCCATATCTTTTAGAGCTTTACAAAACCTCGAGACCCACATGTGCCTAGTATTGTGTGTGAATTCTATGAATCTTATAGACAAGTTGTACCAAAGAACAGAAGCAGGGTACCAACTGCATCAAAACCCCTAGATATGGTAGAGGTTCGAGGTGTGCAAGTGCCATGTGGAGAGACTAAAATTAATGATGCTTTGGGTTGTACATTTTGGAGTCAGAGCTTCTTGAAAGATCTGTTAAAGATTCAAACCTTTGAAGATATCAAACCATGGTTAGCTCCACTGATTGGGATCCCATCCCCCTTATGGTTGAGGGAGAGGGCAATCATTGTAAAGAAGGAGCTCAATATACGTCCATGTTACTAGTTTAGGTTCATTAGCAGTAATTTGATGACTTCTCAGAATGATTCTATAGTACGTTATGCTAAAGCTACATTAATGGGTTGTATAATGGACAAAAAGGATCTTAATCTTAGATCAATCATTGCCTCAAAGATCCTTTCTAGAGCAAACTTTTTTGCCATTTGCGATTCTCATTATAACCTTATGAAAGCATGTAGGGGTCATAAAGAAAAAAAAGATTGATTCAGAGGTGACTCCATCAGTGACCACTGATATTTGTCAGATTGAGCGTAAATACCTGCAGGATGAGGAGGACATGGCTAGGAAGAAGCTGGTTGACATAACGCCAGTAATTGATGTTGAGGCCCTTGAATACAGAATTACAGAGTTGGGCATCGAGACAAGTGTATCTTCTTCCTCCCCAGCTTCACACTCTTCTTCTGCTCCTGTTCGACCTATAGAAATTAGAAGGCACAGATGATCAACCCCCTCTTACTAGAGCCACTATTTTTGTAATTGGTTGCTTTCCAAAGTTGTTGATCTTCAGGCTACAAAGGATGAGCCATCTGTGCCCAGATAGTTAAGGAATCCATAGCCAAGGCTTTGAAGCCGTATATGGAGGATGAGGCTAAACACCATGAGCTAATAAAGGCTCATAAGCTGAGAATGGATAGGCTTGAATCTATTTTTGATGACCATGGGAAGGAGTTAGCAAATTCAAAGAATAGAATGATGGTAGTTAAGAAGAAGAATGCTGGTGAAACATATCAGCGTTGAAAGCTGATATTGATAAGTTGAAGAAAGAGGTGACATCCCTTCAATCTACTAATTTGAGCATATTTTTTGATGAGCTAGAAGATATACCACTCAAGGAGAATGTGGCTTTAATCTCAGATGAAGGGTTGAATGTAGAGTCTCCGAGTGATAGCAGTAAAGAGGACTCAGGAGGTGAGCACCCCGGAGACTGATAAGGAGTCATTGAGAGAGGATCAAAGCCTAGAGGATCAGGAGGAGCTAGATAGAGTAGAGAAAGAGATGGTAGATGTAGCACTTGCAGCTTCTATGCTAGATCAGTCCATGATTGCACATCCAATATGAGTGCACCTGAGCTTGCTAGGCCTGACATTGACCTTGAGATCATACCAGCAGAAGAGGGTATTGATGCTACCATCACATCTTCTTTAGCTCCACCACCATCACCATCACCACCACCATAGTAGGGTTGACTTTATAGGGAGATTCTCATACTCACTACTTTCTCTTATGCTTACTCTTCATTGTCCCTTGCACATTGAGGGTATTTTTTATTTTGTTAGGAAGGGTGAGCTTGAGGAATTCCATATCTTCTAGTTTTCTATTGTTGATGAGACAATTATGGTATTTCATTTTGATGAATGGTGCTATTAATGAATATTTAGACAATTTTTAACTTTTTGTGTTGTAAATAAATTTCAATTTGGGTTGTAATAGAGTAGTGTTTATTTTTGTTACTTTTTTTGTCTTTCTTATTGAGTGAATGGATGGTTGCAAATTTTTGACAAACCTCATGCATAGATGACTGTTATCACTCAAGTTACACCACCTTTTTAGAGGATTAAACAGTCGTTGTCAAGATATAAAATCTAACCAAGGTTAGGGTCGAACCCACAAGGAATATGTAGACTCATCACAAATTCATCAATAAGCAATCTAAGTAGTTAACCAAGTCAATTATTGGAAAAGGGGTTGCAATAATCAATAAGAATGTAAACTAAACTAATAGCATGAGAGGCAACCAAAATCAAAGACTATTAACATATCGGTGACAACATCGGGCACCTCATCAATCCCTTGTCTCCCTTGGAGTGGATAGAATAGATTGTGCCTTAGGGCACCACCTTGTTGGGCTCCCCTTCCTCTAGGAACTACATTTGCACCCCGGCCTTATGTACGAACATCTTTACCCTTGTTTTGATTCTAAGGGCAATCAACCTTCTTGTGACCCACTTCCCCACAACTATAGCAAGAATTAGTGTCCCTTAAACATAGGCCATCATGGTCTCTACAATATCTTGGGTACGTACGTCTAGGCACCACATGACCACCTCCTTCGGGACTTGGGTAGTCATTAGCAAATCTCTCACTAGGAATATGAAAGGACCCTTGGCCTTGGTAAAACTGACCACCCCTCGGACCTTGGAACTTACCAACAAAATGGGACTTCTTAGCCTCATCATTTCTCCTATTTCTCAACTTCTCCTCCTCCAATTATTCGACATAAGTTAAGAGGTGAGACAAGTCCATGTCACCAATCAACATAGCAGCATGACATTCCCCATTCAACCAATTAGATACACCCATCATTAACTTATTCATTCTAGACCTCGAGTCGGTAACCAAGTGTGGAGAATATTTAGAGAGTTGGTTGAACTTGAGGAGATACTCCCTCAAACTCATGTAACCTTACTTCAAATTCATGAACTCTATCATTTTGGCCTCCATAAGCTCAAGAGGGAAGAACCGGTTGAGGAAAGCCACCTTAAACTCCTCCCAAAGGATCACATTATTATTCCCCTTCTCCTCCTTTCATTGAGTATAGCATATTTGAGCCACATCCTTGATTTGGAAAGCCGCCAACTCTGCCTTCTCTTCTGACCTCACACCCATAATAGCCAACACTTTGTACACCTCACTAACAAATTCTTAAGGATCCTCATCCATTTTAGACCCATAAAACTCTGGTGGGTTCATTCACATAAAGTCCCTAACCCGAGATGCCAGAGTAGGAGTAAGAGGGGCTTGGGCGCCTTGGTTGACTTGGTTAGCCATTGCTTAAGCTAGCAAGGTAAGAGCATCCTAGAGCTTTCTATGAGCCGGTTGTTCCTCGAGTGTGTGGGCTCTTCTTTCTTTTGTGTTAGGCCTGATCTAAAAATGGCAAAGAACATTTATTAGAGGGTAAACCTTACCTAACTTCTATAGCATGATATAGATCATGAAGAAGGGAAAAATTTCCTAAAACATCTCATAGCCTCTTACCCATACTTGTGGGGCACAACACAACTATGAATAAGACTCTAATCAACGTAGCATGTTGGATGCTAAGGACCCATTAACAACCTAGTGGTCTTATACCAAGTTTGTCACTACTTAAGACTGGGGCCTAGAGGTGACATGGTGAATAGGGAACCAGGAGGGACCCCAATCAAGCCTCTTAACATATCATTACATATGTTTGGTCGCAGAAGAAATTATAATACAACAATAGGTAGAAAAAGGGGGAAATATGGGGCTAAGGAACATCGTTGATACCATAGAAACATAACAAGCCAATAATATAGCATTAAAATGTCATAAGGTTCTAACAACACCTCTAATACATAGATAGGAGTGGGGCCAAGATAATCTTTGAGCTTACCCTCAAAGCCATAAGTATCTAACATAAGAAGAGTCAATGTATAACATAAATCAAGAGAAGTATGGTTCCTACATGGTAACATCATGTAGGCATATAGTATGCGTTAGTACATTTCAATGTACTAAGTATTTTAATGCAACAATAGATAGGCATCATAATCGAAATGCATAATTAGACAATGGATGAGCATATAGCAATATGGCATGCCTAAATGGTACTTGATGTAAACATGCTTAAATAGAACGTATTACATGTGAAGTAAGAGACCATCATTTCCAAGGCCTACCACCCCCTTGTAGTGGTGATTGAGGTATCAACCCATCAATTGGTTGATGGTTGTCATACCTTACCATACATGGTGATTAAGGTATCAACCCCTTAATTGGTTGATGGTTGTCTCACCATCCATGGTGATTGAGGTATCAACCCCTCAATTTGGTTAATTGCTGCCTCACCCTACCATCCATGGTGATTGAGGTATCAACCCATTAATTGGTTGACAGTTGTCTCACCCTACCATCCATGGTGATTGAGGCATAACACTCCCTTAAAAAGGTGTGGTAAACTTGCAATACTATAGATATTTTTCATGAAAACAACATATATATACATTCCTTTTATCATCATATTGTCATTCAAGTCATAGGTCAAGCAATGGGTCATCAATAGCTCAAGAACCCTAAACTGGACATTTTATCAAAAACTTGGTGGGTGTGTGTAATGCTAGTGTAAAACAATGCAATTTAAAAGTCAAATCATGCAATAAAAGTTGAAATAAATCAACCCACCAACATTTGGTAATACCCTCAAGCAATGTACATTGAAACCCTTGATCAAATCTAAAAGAAAATGCTAGTTTCATATCTCAAAACATGGTTAAACAGTCACACGTTTATGAAACCCCAACATAGTTCATAGTTAAATTCATAGTATGTAAGACCCATAAGTAAATCAACTTAGAGACATAAAATTTATATAAAAAGGAAGCTTGGGCGCCATGGATGAAAGGACCCAATGGTTGAAACCCATATACCTTAGCATTGGAGAATTCCTTGATAAAGATTAAGATGAGAACTTGAAGTTTGAGTGAATTCCTTAAGATCCAAAATGAGGTTTGGCACTTGAAATTTTGAGTGAAATATTTGTCTAAGTGTTTGAGAGAGTGTTCGAGAATGTTTTGTATGATATGAAGGTGAAATATGGATAAGTATAGGTATTTTTATACATAGGAAGACTTAAGCCCAAGACCCAAAGGCCTTGGACCAAATAACAAAAACTGGACAAAAATAACACTAGTCCGTGCCCTGGCCGCGTCGGACCAAGGGCACGGATCAACACTAGATAAGCAAAATTCTGAAAAATAAAAAATTTTATTTTGGTTGCTCTAAAATTGGAGTTAGACTCATTTCCCACTCAATTTTGCCCCCTAATTAAGAATATGAAGTCGAATGTTTGATATCACGCACAAATTTTGAGAAATATAGAAATTATGATTATGAAAACTTTTGAGGCACATTCTCGAGCACTCTTTGGGGGCGTTTCACTCCCCTTGGCCCAGTTCAGTTGATTAGATGAGAACAAATCAATCGAATCCTATTAATCAATTTTTTTCCTATTCATAGCTACCTTGGTCCAGTGAGTAACGGTAGGTGAGTTCTAATGTTGGACACCACTAGAAAACATGCAAAATGAAGAGAATTGATTAATACATGCATATACCCAATCCAAGAAATGCAAATTATTCAGGTTTACTTTGTTAGTTCTTCATGGTTGCCATAACCCTAGTTGTGGATTTAGCTACTCATGCTATGTGTAGATGAAGAAATTATGAATTGAGAAAACATAATTAAGCACTTGCACAATTGAATTATGATCAAGCAAGCCCAGGAAGAATGAGAATCACATGCTTCAAGATCAAGTTTATCCGCAAGTGTTTTTTTCACAATCTTCTCTCTTAAGTATAGATTTCTCCTAGTACAAACCCTCAAAGTATTGAATAATGATGTCCCCTCTTGGAGAATAACCTAAAAGTAGTATTTTGTAGTAATTATAATTAAATCCTAAATAAAATAAAAAAATTGATCGGTGGACTCCATGAAAGGTCTCTACGACTCATAGTGTCTTCTACAGCTCATAGTTGGGGTCTCGTAATCAGCTCCTAGGATTTTGGACTTCTTTTATATGACACCACTTTATGACTCATGAAGTGATTTATGACTCATATTTCATGTTCGTAGGCTTCAACTTCGTCAAATTGTCCTTCACTGGAAATCCTCACAAAACCTATCAATATGACTCATAGAATGCTCTACACTCGTATTCATGTCTCATTGAGCTGATCTTCAAAATTCATCCCTTATTGGGATTTGTCATGAAACTCCCTATACAACTTGTGGAATGCTCTACGATCTGTAGAAGGTCTCGTAAATCATTAAAAATGAGCAATTTTCTGTAATTTTCTCCCAAATCATGGCCAACCTATATTGCTACAAATCTAAACACAAAAATATAAAACCTACAAATATTGCATTGAAAACACACTAAATCCTACGTTTTAAGCATCAAATGTGCTGCATTTTGGCAGCACATCAATACCCTCAACTTAAAATTGTTACTTGTCCTCAAGAGATGACTCAATCTATATAGAGAATATAGTAACACACAGACCTCAACTCAATGGCATACATCATATACATCTCAAACACAGATACCACACTAGCTTTTCAAGACAGGCTCAAATAGCTATTTAGCAAACCTTTGCAAATTGGTGCTTGTGACAACACAACTATGATAAAAAAATGGCTATCAATAGTGCATAATAACTGAACAAGTCAAATGCTAACAATGCAATGCAAGTTCCCTCACAGAAAGAAGTCCATATTTGATACTCAATGTTGATTTCATGTTTAACCTTGGGACTGTTACACCTAAGTCACACCTCCTTTTAGAGGATAAAGCGGTTATGTCAAGAAATAGAACCTAACTAAGGTTAGGGTCGAACCCATAAGGAATTCATAGGCTCAAAAGAATTCAATGATTGTAATTCAAGTAGTTAACTAACTTACTTCCCCCGGGGGAGGGGGTTGCAATATTCAATAGAAAATAAAACTAAACTAACTAACACCAGAGAGAAATCAATAGGAGAAACTAATGTATTGTGTTCCCCATGATTACCTAATTCAGTATCACTGGATAACCTAATTCTTTTCTAGTGTCTAGCATGCAGAACGATAAGTTAAGTTCACCAAGCCTTTTGGTCAAAGGTGAGAGGTGAATTTCATTATGTGACCTAGGCCATCTTTATAGTGTGCATTTCTAACCTTTACCTATTAGTCCCATTACTGTCTCCTCTTGGCCCAGTTTGATTGATTAGACGAGAATACATCAATCATATCCTGTTAATTAATTTCTTTTCTTATTTATTACTACATTGGTCTAGTTAGTAATACTAGATAGGTTCTAATGTTGGCCACCATAAGAAAATATTCGACACAAAGAGAATTAATTAATACATGCCTGCACACTTTCAAAGAATTATGAATTATCTGATTTTACTTTGTTAGTTCTTCTTGGTTCCCACAACCCTAGTTGTGGATTTAGCTACTCATGCTCTGTGTAGATGCAAGAATTATGTATTGAGAAAACACAATTGAATACTTACACAATAGCATTAAGAACAAGCAAATCCAATTTCAATAAGAATCACAAGCTTAAAAATGAAATTTAAATACAAGAGTTCTCAAATACTCTCTAATGTAATCTCAATATTTTCTCTCTAATTACTGAGTTCTCTGAGTACTAGTCAAAAACTTCCGAAAAATAACTTAAAAAACCTATTTGTAACAAGTAAAATATAAGTCCTAACTGAAATAGGATAATTGGTTGGCATACCGTATGAAAAGGGTTTACAGGTTGTATTGCATTCCATTCTATAACTAGTAATCAGGGTCTCGTACAAAGCTGCTGAAAATTTGGACTTCAAATCTATGACACCTATCTACGACTCTTAAGTAGCTTACAACCCATAAGGTGGTTTTGTTTGATGAATCTTTAGAAAGTCCCAATCTCTGATTCTCAAGGCATGAATCATATTCTACATCTGGTAAATCATTGCACAACTCATTTTCATATCGTAGAATCAACTTCAGAAAATAGCCTCACACTAAAATTGTTCATGAAACCACTTTATGAGTCGTAGAATAGTTTATGTCCTGTAAAGTGTCTTGTACTACATCAAAAACTAACTTTTTTGTATTTCTTCCCAAAATCAAGGCCAAACCTATAATCCTGCAAACATAACACAAAAATACATAAAACCAACCAAATTTGCATTGAGAACACACAAAATTCTATGTTATAAGCATCAAAAGTGTTGTAATTTGACAGCACATCAATGCCCTCAAGCGACAAACTCAATCTTCATAGATAATATGGTAACACACAGATCTCAATCTAATGGCAAACATCACATAAATCTCAAACTCAGATTTTCACACCACCTTTTCAAAATAGGAATAGATAGCCATCTAGCAAACCAATATAGACAAGTACATGTGACAACACAACTACAGGTACTATCAACAATTATTTTCAATCACTGAACAAGTCTAACACTAACAATATAATGCAAGTTCCCTCACAGAAAGAAGTCTCATATCTGACACTCAACAATGTTTTAATGTATGACCTTGGGACTATGCAAAATCAGTTAGTGTTACAAAAGAATTTCATGCATCATGCCTAATACCATAAGCTTACCCCTATACTCATGACTAAGACCTTCAACCACTTAGACTAGGATCACTTTAGGACATTCTAGGCTTGTAACGTAGGCTCAGGGGGATTTGATATGATAATTTGGGAACATATTGACTAAAGGCCCTACTTGACACTGTGTTTCTCGATACTTTTGCCCTACCAACTCTATTATTTTCATATCATTCTCCTTTTCTCCTATTTTAAGCTTTTCCAAGTGCTTTCTTTTCATTTTTTCAGCTTTTTGCATTGCTTTTAGACTTCATTTTTCTTTTTAGCTAGCAACTAAGGCATCACTTATTTTTCTTGTATCCAATATATGATTTTTCCTCTTTTCCTCTGTATCACTAACTCTCCTCGTTATTTTTGTCTTTCACCCTTACACCGACTACCTTCAACTTACCCTTTGACCTAAGTTGAAGCGCACACTATCCATCCTTAGAACCAAGGCAATTTTTGGTAGCCACCCTCAACTTAGGCTCTTTGACTCAGTCAAGGTACACAATGTTTAAGGAAGAACCATGGTCAATTACAAGATTTTACAACAAACAAGTCTAGCTCAATCAGATGTTTTCAAAGAAAAAGTACATGTTGGCTCAAACATTAGGAACAAGAGATATACTACCATTTTGGTTGGTTATTTTAGGCTAAGTAGACTATTAATAACAGAGACCTAAGATCCTTTCCTAATTTACTTAATCTACAACGTAACTTAGAGTAATAGGGAAAGTTATGAATTAGCACAAAACACATGAATCTAGCAATTAAGCTCACATGCACATGGCACTGCATACATTATCAACAAAATACTCCCCATCATGCTTTTTCTCTCAATTTATTCTAACTTATTAGAACAAAAATTGTTACATACCTAAACATTCATGGTTTCTATCTAGACTAGTAATCAAATTTTTTGGTGGGAATCATTTTTTAAACAAGTCACAGAAACATGCTATATGCCACAAGTATTGATACTATATGCTATAAATATTCCTAAACATCCTAAAATGATAGTTTAACAAAAAGTAAATATCCATGGGGAAAAGAATACATGCAAGAAGATCCCGGGATAAAAAATTAGGGTAGTTATGGACCCAAGCTACTCAGACTTTACTACGGCCCATAACTACCCACACCCCATCGAAAAAGATGTGCATTATCCCCAATGCACACAATCAAAGAAAACTAAAACACAAGGGATCAAAAATCATATGTGGGCACCTAAGCACTAGTATCCACCTTCGATTGCCTCCCAAGCAGTGCCTAATTTATTATCGCGGCACGACATAAATGGATAGAGTACTCAGACTTCCTCAAGATCCCATTCATCCACGTTTTTTATCTCTTCTACATTTCCAAGGTATGACTTGACTCTTTTGCCATTTACTTTGAAAGTTCCTCTATTTCTTCTCTCCAGCTCAATAGCCCCATGATTAAAGACATGTGGTACTCGAAAGGGTCCTATCCATCGGGATTTGAGCTTTCCAAGGAATAACTTCAATCTTAATTTTAGAGTAACATCAAGTCCCCTGATGCAAATTGATGATACTCTATATGACAATCATGTTGCAGCTTCATTCTTTGTTTGTACAAGGTTGCGCTCTCACACGCCTTAAATCAAACCTCATCAAGCTCATTGAGTTGGCTCAGCATAGAGTTTGCTGCATCATTCCTATTTAGATTCAACTTTATCAGCTCCTACATTGCTTTGTGCTCATGTTCCATGGTAAATGATATTCCTTCCCAAAGACAAGTTGAAACGCCCCAAAAATATTCTTAAAAAATGCCCATAATTATAATTTCTATATATCTCAAAATCCGTACGTGATATAGAAAATCTGAATTTATATTTGTGATTAGGGGGTAAAATTGAGTAGGATATGGGTATAACCCTGATTTCTGAGAAACCACAGTGAAAAATAATTTTAACAAAAAACTAAATTCTAGTAGCCATCCGCGCCCTGGTTGTAACGAGCTAGGAGCGTGGATCTGTGTTGGGTTGACCTTCGAGATAGGTCCATGTCGTGCCAGTGATGCGGACCAGTTTAGTTTTTCCCTAACTTTTTCATTTCACCCCAAGGGCCTTGAGGTCATAGCCCTATGCCTACCTATACGTCAAAACACCTATGCTTAGCCATTTTTCAACTCTATATCACTCAAGACACTCTAAAAACCCTCTCAAAGACTTAACCAAATATTTCTCCAAATTCAAGTGTCCCAATCTTAATTCCGGATTTGAATAACTCCATGAAATTTTCAAGTCTACATCAAGAAATTTTCAAATTTAAAGTATGTAGGTTTCATCCATTGGGTCATTTTACTCATGGCGCCCAATCTTCGTATTTTATAAAAATTGCATATTTCAAGTTGTATTATCTATGGGTATCTTTTATTATGGATTATAAGCATGAACTATGTTGGGTTTTCATGAAATGTTGATTAAATATGTATATGTATGTATCTCAAGCTTATACTATAGTTGGTTTTGTCTATTGAGACTTTGTATGTTTTGAGCTATTAAGCTACGATCTATTATGAGATTTGATGATGGATTTCAAGGTATCTTACATGAGGGTTTTACAGTATGTTGGGGGTAATTTTTATTGAGTTTTCTCACATGATTTCACTCTTAAATTGCATGATTTTAAACAAGTATTACATACCTACCAAGTGTTTGATAAAATGTCAAGTCAAGAATTCTCAAGTTAATTATATGTTTTACAAGTCAAGTGACTTCATGATGAATATGGGCTATCAATTGTATTATGAGTTCATGAAATTATCTATGATTATGCAAGTATGAAGTTAAGCCCATTTTCAAGATTTTACCTCTTGTGAGCCTTTGATGTTAGTGCAAGGGTAATGTTTGATGATGAACTATTCTCATATTTCAAGTTAGGCTAACCATTAAAGGTCAAGTATGTTTAAGAGCTACTCATGTCATGATTCCATGTTTATTGCAAGTTATTAAAGTATGATTATTTTAAGTATTCCTTGAGAGTAGACTTAGCACCGATGGATGGAGGGTTTGCTCTTTTTTCTTAAAGTATGTTCCAATATAGGATTATGTTATACCCTTGCTATACTAGTGGATCCATTTAGTGCACTCTCTCTTGAAAGTTTTCCCAAAATCGGACAAGCTTACGAAAGGCGAAGTTTCTCATAAAATCCTTTTCAAAATGGGATAGATTCCTTTAAGGAAGGTTACTTCTCCAAAATGGGATAGGATCTTGTAAGATGAAGTATGGTTTACCTTGGCAAGTGGGCCACCTCTTTACCGATGGGGGGTAATCATTGAGATTCTAAGTTATAGCTCACTTGGTCTTATTCTATGTCGGTTGAGGTCTCTTCCCACACATGTATTATGTTCTACGCAAGTTAAATGATTTATAAGCATGTTTTACTTCAAGTATTGATCATACATGCCATATTGAAACTATGCTATATATTGACTATGATTATGCTTTTTGACTATATTGGCTTATGTCTTGTTGCATTACATCCTACATACTTAGTACATTCAAATGTAATCATATACTTTTGCCTATATGATATCACTATGTAGGGATCGAAGCTCTTCTTGATCATCCTCCATGTTGCTAGTGAGATTATTTGAAAATAAGCTTTGGCGAGTCCTCAAGTTCGAGGACACTATCTACTTCTCTTGCTATTGCTAAGACTTTTTTATATTGAACATTTGACATTATGAGGGTGAGTCTGAAAAGTGTTTTGGCCCTTGCTCTATTCTAAGTTTAGAGATGTTGTTGGAACAACATGATGTATCTATGCTATAAGCCTGACTCTTTATGCTTTAATGATATCAAAGACTTCCCTTACCCTACTTTCCATTTTTAATATCTCTTGTTGTTGTTTACTTTGCTTTAGTGACCAATGATGTATGGTTGATATGCTAAAAGGCTTGTTTGGTCCCCTTTGGGTTCCCATTCGCAGTGTCATGTATAGGCCCTAGGCTTAGGTTGTGACATAAGTTGGTAGGGGGATATGCCTATAGTGGCCTTGAATGCTATCTGGTATGCCCATAAAATGACATCCAACTTCTGCGACCAATCTGTCCAGTTTGATCTGATAGTCTTGGATAGGATCTACTTAATTTCCTATTAGACACCTCCACCTGCTCACTCGTTTGAGGATGATAAAGCATCTTCAATTGATACTTTACCCCATACTTCTCAAGAAGAGCCTTGAAAATCCTATTGCAAAAGTAAGAACCTCAATAACTAATGATTATCTTAGGGGTGCCAAACCTTGAGAAAATGTTCTTTTTCAGAAATGCTATGACACTTTTACCCTCATTGTTGGGTAGATCCAAGGTCTCAACCAACTTCGATACATAATCCACAACAACTAAGATGTACTTATTTTGTGTGAGCTAATAAAAGGTCCCATGAAATTTATCCCCTATACATTAAATAACTCAATCACCATAATGGGGTTTAAAGGGAGCTCATGTTTGCAGGAAACACCACTATCTCTTTTGCATCTATCACAATCTTTGGCGTAATCATAGGCATCTTGGTAGATGGTGGGCCAATAATACCCACACTGTAACATCTTATGAATTGTCCGAATTCTACAATGATGCACACTACCTAATGATGAGTAACATACTTTATGTATGCTCATCATCTCGATCTCAGGAACACAACGATGAATAATCCCATCCGCACATACATGAAACATGTATGGGTCATCCCTAAAGTACTTCCTCACAACATACATGAACTTTTGATGCTGATATGTGTTCAAATCAGGCAGCATAATATCACTTACCAAGTAGTTTGCGTAGTCTACAAACTATGGTATTAAGTCATATGATGCTTTCAACACATCCTAATATGGAAATGAATAATCGATCTCTAATCCATCATCAGACTTTGTCATTGCCCCATCTTCCAATTTGGAAAGGTGATTTGCGACCTGATTTTCTGTCCCTTTTCTATCAATGAAATTGAAGTTTCACTCTTGTAGGAGAAGTACCCATCTCATCAATCTTGGTTTTACATACTTCTTTTCCATCAAGTATCTGAGTGTTGAGTGGTTCGTATGCACCACCACTTTGGCCCCCAATAGATATGACCTGAACTTCTTGAATGCAAAGACCACTGTGAATAGGTCTTGGTCGGTGACAGTTTAATTCTTCTAGGATATATTTAGGGCTTTGTTGGCATAGTATGTGGAACGTAATATCTTCTCTTGGTGCTGTCCTAATATAATATAGTGCAACCCCACTTGCATCACACATGATTTCAAAGGGCTTGGACTAATCTGGAGCTACAATGATTAGGGCTGAAATCAACCTGTTCTTTAACTCTTCAAAGGCTTTGAGGTATGCATCATCAAACATGAACTTTATATCCTTCTCCAGCAACTTGCACAAGTGGTGTGAAATTTTAGAGAAGTATTTTATAAACCTCCAATAGAATCCTGCATCCCAAGGATGCTCCTCACACCCTTGGCTGAGATGGGTGGGGGAAGCTTCTCAATCACCTCTACTTTAGTTCTGTCAGATGGATATTTTGTGTCCTAACACAATGCCCTACTTCACCATGAAGTGATACTTCTCCCAATTTAGCACCAGATGGCTTTCCTCGCATCTTTGCAAGAGAGCATGTAGGTGCTTCAAGCAGTCCTAAATGAGTCTCCAACCACACTAAAGTCATCCATGAAGACTTTAATAGTGTCCTCCACCATGTCAGAGAAGATGGACATCATACACCTCTGAAATGTTACTGGGGTATTACATAACCCAAATGGCATCCTTATGAATGCAAGGTTCCATATGGGCATGTAAATGTCATCATCTCCTATACTCAAGAGTAATTGTGATCTGATTATAGTCTAAATATCCATCAAGTAAATAGTACCAACCCTTTCCAGCTAGTCGATCCAACATTTGATCCATGAATGGGATAGAAAAGTGGTCCTTTTCCGTCAAAGTATTATGTTTTTTGTAATGCATTCATACCCTTCATTACTGACTAGCTATATCAGGATTAACTCATTATGGGCAATTGGAACCACTGTGATACCCCCTTTCTTTGGAACACAATAAACTGGACTCACCCATTCACTATTGGCAATTGGGTAGATCACTACTGCATCTAACCAATTGATGATCTCCTTGCATACACTCTCTAGCATAAGAGGGTTGAGGTGCCTTTGGTGCTCAATACTTGGCTTGTAGTCCTTGACCAACTGAATTTTCTGTGCATATATCATGGGAGGAATACCAATGATATTCATAATCGTCCATCCAATGGCGTTATTGAACTGTTTAAGCTCCTTGATAAGGGCACTCACTTTCTCACCATTTAAATTCGCAACAACTATAACTGGAAAAATGTTGTCGGCTCCCAAGAATGCATATCTCAAATTTGCTGGAAGGGCCTTCAACTCTAATACCGATGGCTATTCTATAGAGGGCTTTGTATATGGTGACTCCCGATTCTACAAGTTGAGCTCTAGCTTAGTTTGGCACCTAAGGCCATAAAACACACCTAGAGCATTCACTATTTCCTCATTATATTAGATGCCATCATTATCGAAGTTTATCAACACTACTTCCAAAGTGTCAACACCCATTTGCACCTCAAGTGGTACTTCTGGTTCAACATCATCAACAGTCTCAATAATAGAGACAATTCTCAAATCATTCTCTTTCTTTGCCTGCTAACAAATGTTGAACACGGCCTCATATTTGCAAAATCTAAACATGAGTTGGCCTATCTCCATATCCACTAAAGTGCATCCAGTGGCTAGGAAGGACCTCCCCAAGATGACAGAGACTTCAAAATTAACCTCGCAATCCAGGATCACAAATTCTGTAGGTAATATGAACCTTTCCACTTTGACTAACACATCATACAATATCCTCACAGGCTTCTTCACTGTGTGATTGACTATTAGCAGCCGCATGCTCATCGAAGTAGGGGATCCCAATCCAAGCTTCTTGTAGACTGCAAGGGGCATCAGATTAATGCTGACACCTAGATCACATAGTGCCCTTGTGAACTCCATATTTCCAATGGTGCAGGGTATAGTGAAAACATTGGGATCTTCTTGCTTATCCTGACACATAATGTGCTTTTTAGTGACCAGGTCCTTTATTTATTTAGTATACCCTGGCATCTTCTCAAATACCTCAATGAGAGGGATGTTGATAGAGAGTTGTTTTAGCATAGAGAGAGAGTGCTTGAATTTGCCTTTCTCCTCTCTTTTTTTGATTCTTTAAGGGAAAATAGAAGGAGGCCTAGCAATGGGCTTCAACCTTTTTGGCGCATTAGCAGTTTCCCTTACCCCATCCTTGCCACAATCATCTCCTATCTATGCATCTTTAGCAGCAACAATCTCCTCTCGAACATCTTTCTCATCAACTGGCATGGGAGAATCAATGGTGATCTTGCCACTCCAAATAGTAACCACTATATGTTGCCCTTCAATTTTAGGATTCTAAACTATATTGCTAGGCATTATAGCCCTCTAATACTGATTAAGTTGAGTCGACACTTGACCAAACTATTGCTCAAGCTGTTTGATAGCCACAGAGTGAGACTCAAATTTCTAATTTATACTAAAAATCTTAGATTTTATGTCCCTCAAAGTCTTATCCTATGTCTCAGCTTTCTTCAATTGATGATCAAACATCTCCTCAATTTTGGAACTACTTGAACCTGTGCCACGATTATATGGTGGCACATAAAGAACATTTCTGAAGCCTTCTCTGCGACCCCAATCTGCATCACTCTTTGGAACCTTGTTCCTGTCATAGTATCCTTCGCAGTCGTCCTTGTATTGCATAGTTAGTATAGTGTTTACTTTTATTTTTATGCTCAAATCATACCTCCCCCCCTCATTTAGATATTTTAGTTATTGATGCTTGAAATGATTGATAGCAAATCTCCTGTGTCAAGCCCTATATTTTCTATGGATTTGACCCTAACCTTTGATAAGGTTAGTTACTGATAGCGATCGCCTTCTTATTGGAGCGTGAACATCATTCAAAAATTATGGCTCCATTTCCAGGGAATACGACTAGGCTTTGACCTGATTTTACTACTAGTTAAAGTATTAATTTCTAGATTCTCTTGTATTTCACTTTTATTTTTATTTTTGTTGTTTAATTTTATTTGCAGGGTGTACTAGGTTGTATGCCTAACATAAGGAGCCAAGGTAATCAATTAGCTCCGATCAATTTGGAGATCATTGACTCTTTAGAAGAATAATGAGGACACTATGGTTGAGGAAGAGATATATATTAATGATGATGATATAGGAAGAGAGGAGAATCTATCACTAAGGGACAACAGGTCATAACTTAGGGACTTTAACGAGAATGCTTACAGATGGAATCTGTATCATTTGAACCCTATGGCTATGGATGTTACCGATGTTATATTATTGCCTCCATTACTAGTAGATGCTAATTTCAAAGTATCAAGTGGATTACTTCGAATGCTCTACCACAACTGTGAGTTGTTCATAGGGCTATAGTTAGTGGATCCCCATTATCATCTCCATAATGTTATCTTCGTCAGCAAGAGTGTCATGGGGACACAAAGTCTTTCTCTTGATGTAGTTGGTTTGCAGGTGTTTCCATTGTCACTAACTAGTAATGCAGCTGTATGTTTGTCTGAGCTTTCTCTAGGTACACAACAAGTTGGGCAGAGCTTCATAGATTGTTTCTAGAGAGATATTTCCCAAGATCAAAGAAATTTAAGCTCAAAGATCAAATGAACAATTTTGAGCAATTGTCGGGTAACTCTATTAGTACCACATGGGAGAGATTCACCAAATGCTTAATGATGCTCCTTGATAATAAGATTGTTGATCATGCCTTGATTGAGATTTTCTATCAGGCGCTTAATGAGAATAGTCAAGCTTGTGCCGACACAATAATGGGAGTCATATTTTTTGACCAACCTTTTACATTAATAGCCGTAAGGATGGAGCAAGTAGTTAAAACCAATAGAGTATGTGGTCAAAAAGAACGGGCTGCAATGAAGACTTCTTGTACAGTCAACGCCAACAATGAGCAAGCAAAGGTCAACGAGGAAATCATGGAACAACTTGCTCAACTTCGCACAAGTATAGACTTGGTTTTAAAGCAAAACCAAGTAAGTGTTCAAATGATAACCACCGACCTCCTATGTATGAAGATCCATTCTTTGATATAGATGCTTGTTTCGTGAGCAACCAATGGCGGGTTTCCAAAATAACCTCCAAGGGTCAAACTTAGACAATTAGAGGCAAGGTTCTGGGAATCAAGGTTAGAACTACAACTATGATGGTGCTTATAGAGATAAAAAAGGAGGTTACTATAAGAGAGATAGAGTGTCGAAGGTTGAATGGGGTAGAAGAGATGGCTATAGAAATGGTCCTTATGTGAGCCCCACAACTGTGATGCCATACCAAGTACTTTGAGGCTTAAAGAGATGTTTGAAAAGTTGTTGAAAAGAGTTGACCACCAAGCTGAGACCTTAAAATTAACGAAGTTGGACATTTCAAGCATAAACAAAAAGATAGAGCCTCACCCCATGGAGATTACACAATTGGAACAATAATTTGGGTAAGTTTCTTCACAATTGAACCAAAGCCAAAAGGGCACCTTACCAAACAATACGGTTGAAAATTCAAAGAATGATGGGCATTGCATAGAGGTCATGACTATGAGGGATAAAAGCACCATAGATCCTCCTATGCCAGTGATTAAGGATGAAGCTCGTGAGAAGGGTATTGGTAGTGAAGTTGCGGTTGAGGGAGAAGGTTCAGAGAATGTTGGGATGCAAAGGGAAGAAGTGAGAGATCACAAAAAAACAAAGATGATTCGAAAAACTCCTCCACCTTTCCTTGAAAGGCTTAATAAAAAATAAGAGGAGGACAAATTTAAATACTTTCTCTCAATGTTGAAGCAACTATCCATCAACATTCCCCTTATAGAAGCTTTGGAGAAGATGCCCGGGTGTGCCAAATATATGAAAGATTTGGTGACAAAGAATTGCACTTTGAGCTATGAGCTCTCACAAGAACTCCACAATGTAGTACGATCATGACCAAATGCCTTGTTCCAAAACCAAAGGACCCCAGTGCATTCATCATCCCTTGCACCATTCGTGGTATTGAATTCGCAATAGCATTATGTGACTTAGAGCAAGTATTAATCTAATGCCTCTTATTGTGTTCAAAAAGTTTGGTCTTGGCATCCTTACTCCAATAATAATGCGGTTGCTCATGGCAAATCAAACTATTAAAAAGCTAAAAGGAATACATTTTAATGTGCTTGTAAAGGTTGATAAATTCATATTTTCAGCGCACATTGTAATCCTTGATTGTGAGGTTGATTTAGAGGTGCCCAATATTTTGGGAAGACCATTTGTAGCCACTGGGAGAGCCTTGGTGGATATGGATTTGGGTCAGTTTTGGTTCAGGGTCAATGATACAGAGGTTGTGTTTGACATTCACCAATCGATGAAATATTCATATGAGTTAAAGAGCGATGTTTGAGCTATTGAAGTCTTTTGATATTAGATGATAACAAAGTCAAGATACGATGTTAAACAAGGCGCTTATTGGGAGACAACCAAAGTATCTTTGATTTTTTTGACTTGTTTGTAAGTTTATTTTGGTTATTTGAATTCTTAGGTAGAAAATTTGATGTCTGTCTTCTTTTATAGACATTGATTCAGATATGGTGTTTTGAAGATTGGTACATTTTGAGGCTAAGATTACAGATAGAAAGTAAGAGCTACAGCTGGGAAAAAACAAATTACGTTGGGAGTATCCCCTACGAGTAGGCCTACGAGTCATAGGAGCATACTACGACTTGTAGTCATGCCTCATAAAGGGAAAGAGTAAGGAGAAAATATTAGTACACTCACTCCGAGCCAACCTTACAATTTATAGAACCCCCTATGAGTCATAAGTGGGGCTCATAGTGCCTAGGTATGGATCCAAATTTTTCTAAATATTGAGGTCTGCTATAAGACTAAGACCTATGAGTCGTAAGAGCCCCTATGACTCATAAATGGGGTCTCATATCCCAATACATAACTTTTTAAACTATTGACCCAATTTAATATTTAAGGGTTCAATATAAATTTTGACCCCTAAAATTAAATTCCTTTCCCAAACCCCCTTCTTTATTCACTATTTTGACCATCATCCCAGCTATCCACATTATTTTTCGGCAAGTATTTCGGCGATACTATTCTTCTAGGGTTTTCAACATCTTTTTCCTTCGTCATTGCATTTGATTTGATCATTCTATCATTTGTTAAGTCTCTCATGATTAATTTTAGTGCACTCTTGTGATGAATTTTGTTTCTTGATAGATGATTGTGTGATTATTTGATTATGATGCTTGTTAACCATGAGATGATTAATGTGTTAAAGTATGAAAATTAGGGTTTGGATTGTTTTAACTCCCTACTGTGATTTGAAAATTTATTTAGGGTCTTGTTGGGTAGTCATAGTATTGGCATATTGGTCATGTGGGTTTAAGGTATGCTTGTTTAGTGAGCAACTTTCACAATCACGTAGGAATTGAAATTTAGGATACAGGTTTTTGTTTTAATGTGAAATTCATATTTGCCCTATATGTTAGTATATTGAACTCTCATTGAATCTCTGTGGACTGTGATATTGTGATGAGCATGAGTTTGGAGGTGGGGTGTTCTTTGGATTAACTTGAATGCAATTTGGATCTAAGTTTGCTTTTGAAACAATGGTTGTGTATGTTGCCATGTTTCATATTGGGCATAATTATGTTGTGAAGGATGTGTTGCTCCTATATGTTACCTATAATTGCCATTTAAATGAACTATTTAGGGTTCTTGTGAGATTATTACAGGTACTACAGGTGCCTTGTGTTTTCTACTATGAGGTCCCCATATGATTCGTAAAAACCCCTATGAGTCTTAGTGGCCCTTCGTAGCAGGCACCAGTCACCTGTGGTTCCTCCACACTTCTCATATGAGACCCATCGATGACTCATAACATCTACTATGACTCGTAGTGGGTGTATTGTAGTTCTGACTAAAGTTTCAAAATGCCTCTGGAATGAGGTATGACCCTATGATACGACTCATAGGTCATCTTACGAGTCATATCTCTGACTCGTACCTACGTACCCTGCATCTGTATTAACAAAAAAATTTTGATTTTAATGTTTAAATTTTATCAGTTTTTATGTTCTTTGTCTTATGATCGATGCTAACTGAAACATTTTGATACTCATACATTAATATAAGGTTGGTTTGCAGGAAGAATGCCTCCAAAGGATAAATGAGCTATCAAGATACTTCAAAGGAGGTTGGTTGACAACTCCTCTGAGACTGAGCACTCTAAGGGGTCTATGGAAGTTCACAGGGTAAGAATAGACCCCGAGGCTGATGTATCTCAAACTCGAGCTCGTACAGCATAGGCTTCGATGGTAGTCAGCAGTTCCCACCAGTCTAAAGAAGAGGGTGATGGAGATGGGTCTGATAGTGGCTCACCATAAGTGACTCCTACACACACTGAGTTAGAATTGGAGGAGGGGTCACAGGCTCCACAATAGGAAATAGAATCATAGCCACCGGCTGACACAGGATGGTGTTTTTCAGTGATGAAAGTGATCTTCGATAAGGGGTTGGAGCTGAAAGGACAAGGCAAACCTGTCAGGTAGTTTCATAAGGAGTCTAGGTTTAATGACTTCGAATTGGACAGAGTATCAAGGTTAGATGCTAAGATAGATAGACACGAACTATGATGGACTACACAGCAGTTGGGCAAGTACGCCTATTACTTAGTTTATGAGTTTTATGCAGCCTACCTTGCCATACTTATTCGAGGCCTACTAAAGAACAAGAAGGCTATTGAGCACCCTAGATTACGAATGGTTTGATCAAGGGTCGTAGAGTTGATATTTATAGGGAAACGATCCGACTGGTTCAGTTTGGACCCAACTACAGAGTGCCTCATTCCACCATAAAGTATGATGGTCGAATTTCCAAAATGAGAAAAACGGTGAATGAGAAAGACGTTGGTGTCAAAATTGAGTTGCTGCAGTGCATTGCCTGCCAAATATATAAGGGGGATTTCAAGCCAACGTGGGTCACAAACCATGCTGATTCGATAGTGAAAGCTCATCTCTCTTTTCGAGCTAAGTTTTGGTGGTCAATTATCCATTGGCATATTCGGCCCACTTTCACAGATAATATGATCACCCTAGAGCAAGCTCTGCTATTATCCAAAATTCTAGCTGGATATGAGATTGATTGGACTCAAATTATCTCTGAGTAATCAGAGTCCGCTGTCAGGACAAACACCTTTCTACCATTCCCTATTTTGAACCACCATTTTTGTAGTGCAGCAAGTATTCGTGTCAACCCTCATCGGGATTCGCATGTAGAGGCTAGCGCACCATGGATCCCAGCCTAATCAAGGTTGATGAGAACCCAGTAGACCTATAGAGAGCAGCTTCTCCACCCATCCCAGATTAGTTCCTGGTTAAGCCTCAGACTCAGGAGCTAATTCCAGTCACCACCGGTACTACTCCAGCTACTGCACAGCCTTCCCCAGCTATGGAGATCGAGTCTACGCCATCTTCCAATACTCTCACACCAGGATCATCTACTGTGCAGGTTGATTCTCTCATCTCTGATATTGCTTTTAAGGCAATGGTGCATAGGGTAGCCACAGTGGTATTTTGGTTGCAGACTTTAGTGATTCAGATCCTATCATGGGTTTGCCAGACTGTACAGGACTCAGGTAAGAAGGAAAAGTCAATCATCTATGATTTGATAGATCAAAGGGTTAGAGCGGCGAATGCCCGAGTATATGCCTTCGAGGAGAAAGTCTAAAGGAGGCTTGAGGGTGCTCGGCCTGCTGACATGAGAACAGTGATAGAGGAGCTGGCCATGTTTAAATATGAGTTGTTGCAAATGTTAGCATCCCCTATTATAGTTCAGGAGGTGACATCGATGGGTGATGAGGTTATTGACTGGCTAGCTGACCACCCGCATGTCTATGGGAAGAGGCCCCTCAAGATTGATGAACCAGTGATAAGCTAAAAGAGACCTAGACCTGATGAGATAACAATATCAAAGGAGGAGCTGATATCTGAGGAGGTGGTGCAAGAGTCACTGCTTATGGCAGCTATACATAGAGACTAGGAGCAGCAAACTACACATAGAGAGAGGGTAGATAACATGCAGTTGCAGCCCAGACTACTGAGGAGAAGGCCGTAGCTCAGGGCCCTACAGAACAGATAGATATTGGTGCTTGATACCATGATGTTTGCTATTTTGACCCCAACCCTTGCTTTCTATTTACAGATACTTTGTTCTTTTTTGTTAGATTATATTTTCTTTATGTTGGTTTTTGATATCTTAAATGTTTTGTATTGAATGTTGTTTTACTTTTATTTTAAATATTTGGTTTTGAAATGTTGGTTTTAGTGTGTGTGTGTGTGTATATATATATATATATATATATATATATATATGTTCTAGTTATTTGGATTTAGTATATGTCTTTACCTTGAGGACAAAGTATTCTTATTTGATGAGGTGTGGGAAGTTATGGATTAAGGTGAAGTCCGAGTAGTCTTGAGTCCATAACTTTCCCTATTTTTGATCCCAAAGTTTTCTTGCCGTATTTTGTTTTCCTTGTGGATATTTTAATTTCTATTTGGACCGGCATTTCTAGGTAGTGTAGATAATTTAGAGATATATAGTAGTTGCGATTTTTTGGTATATATGTATAGAGAGAGTGTGTCTTTAAATGCCTTATGAATATTTTAAAAATTTGGTACCCTCAAATTTTTTAGATTGTTGGTTATTAGTGAATCATGCATATTGATTATTTGGTAATATTTGTTCTGATAATGAGAAGGCAAGTTCATGTTTAAAGCATGACCTGTGAGTCTACACAGGTTACGGAGGTAAGAATAAGGGTGGAAATAATGAGTCTACACATGTTTAAGCAAGATCCGGCTTAATCTTGAAAAGGAAGAATAAGGGTGGAAATAATGAAAATTGTAGAGTTACGGAGGTAAGAATGTAGTAAGAAATGGTTCAAGGATAGCTTTTAGTCACTACTTGCCTAAAATGCCATACCAAAGCCCCATAAGCCTATTTTGCAAGACATTATGTCCTAAAGTGATCCAAATTCACTTTGTCATCAGTCCGAAATTGAGTATAAAGGCAACCCTATGGTGTTAGTCATTTTACATGATTTTTATTTATGAGAGTGAGAATGCTTACATAGTTCCGAATTTTTAATGCACTTTGAGTGAGAAAGAGGGACTTGTTTTCTGTACGGGAATTTGCACTGCATAATTAGCATATGAGTAACTCAATGATTGTGGATGGTTGATATTCCTTTTGTTGTCATAGTTGGACTGCCGTATACAACTTTGTATTTTGGTATGCTGAGTAGCTTTGCAATTTGGTTTTAAAAATGAGAGTTGGTACCTAAATTAGAGTAAATGAGGTATATGCCATTAGTGTAACTATTATGTGTTTCTCATTGTCTACTTACATTGTGTCACGCCCCAAGTTCCCATTAGGGCGGACTGGCACCCTTGCCGATAAGGCTCGAGAGAACCAATCTATATCTATTCGCTTGTTTACATATTATAA
>JAOTQJ010051757.1:0-14405 GCA_025642045.1 Solanum sejunctum
TTTAAAATTTGCACCCTAAGGGCTCCTAGTTAGCCCATTATTCAATTAGGTCCCCAAACTTTTCTATTTTAATCCAAATGAGAACTCTCGACTCCAACTTAAAATATATGCTCCAATTATAATTAAGTACTGCGAACTTACTTAATTTAAATTATGCTATGATCGTCATAACTTTTTCAATTGAACGATTTACTTCGATTGAATTAATTACGGGGTCTAACAAAAGGTTAAAGTGATTGTTGTCAGGGTATATAACCTAATCAAAGTTAGGGTCTACCCCACACGAAATATGATAGACTTAGAATAATTTCAAGCAATTCGAGTTGAATAACCACTTATTTTCCCAAAAAATGGGAGTTTATAAAACTGTAGAAAGGAATCTTAAACCAATACAAGTGCTTGAAACCATTAAGAAGAGTAACTAAGGTATAGTATTTCCCATGATTTCCTAACTTGGTATTACCAGGTAATCGTATTCCTTTCTGTTGTGTAGCGTGCAGGATGGTAAATTAAGTTTACCAAACCCTTTAATCTAGGCAAAGGTAAATATCACTACTTGATTTGATCCATCCCCACTGTGTGACATTACTAACCCTTACCTATTGTCCTAATGCAACCTCCTCTTGATCTAGTTTGGCTTATTAGATGAGAAACATCAATCGAATAATGTTAATTAATCTTTTTTCCTATTCATTACTACCTTGATCTAGTCAGTAAAACTAAGAGAGATCTAACATTGTCCACCGTTAAAAAGCAATCAAAACAAACAGAATTAATTAATACATGCATACACACCTTCCAAGAATTATGACTTATCCAATTTTACCTTATTAGTTTTTCATGGTTCCCACAACCCTAGTTGTGAATTTAGCTACTCATATTCAGTGTAGTTGTACGAATAATGATATGGAATAGCATAATTAAGCACTTACACAAATGAAATTAAGAACAAGAAATCCATGCTCTTCAATGAAAATCACAAGTATGAATTTAGATCACAAAATATTGTTTTCCACATGTCTCATAATGTTCTCATGTTCAATAATGACTCTCCATGGATGTACATCGAAAAATAATCTAATAACCCTATTTATAGTGTTTAAAATACAAAAACTAAATCAAAATAGAAGAACTGGGTTCGGAGGCTCTACGACCATCTCTACAGGCCGTATAAAGTTCTGTGACCCGTAGTAGAGGCTTCGTGGACTTCATCTTCAAATATGGGGTTGACTTCTAGGAGACCTATCTAAGGGTCGTATAAAGTTTTATAGCCCATGAAGGGTTTTTTCTAATGAATTTTCAGCAACTCCTCACTTTTTGATCCTCTAGATATGATACTATATCTATGACTTTTACAAAGTTTTACAGTTCGTCCGTAGACTCAACTTCAAAAAATCTTTCCTTCACTGGATTTTGCTACTAAACCTACTCCACAGCCCTGGAAACTTTCACGACCTGTAAAGGGTGTCATAGAATAGCAAATACTTTAATTTCTACACACTTAGCTAAAAATCATGCCAACACTGTAATCCTACAAGAAAACATAAAAATACATCAAATATACTAACAATACTTATAGAACACACGAAATTTCAAATTTTAAGCATCCAAAAGTGTTATAATTTGATAGTACATCAGAGGCCAAGTTGGGCAGTACTCCATGAATGCAGTGTCATACCCCACGAACATGAAGATCTATGGTGAAGGGATCCCATAACTCCATGAATACGGATCCTCTTCTACAAACACAAAGATAGAGGTGCAAATGCAGAGAACAACATAGATGCACCAAATATCAAATCACACCAGAATCCCAAAACAAATCCCATATAATAATAATCATACTTTCCTGAGCATGTACCTCAAATTAGAGATCAATACAATACATAAAATAATATAAAACAGCCCAATAACAAAAAATATTTCTTTATGTAAAACTTAATACAGATACCAGTTTTGATAACACTTTGGTCCAAATGTATCTCAATCTTTTAATTTGGATATCACCATAATATGTATCTTGAGAAGACACAAATAATATACCCAAATTTCACTGAAATCTAACTGAAAATGACAAAGAAGCCGCATTGCAAAGTTTCCAATAAACAATTCCTATATACAACAACAAAACAACAAAAATTGATCTCAAACAGCATGCCAAAAGCAATTTCTAGCCCTTTTATGATGTTCCTCTCAACAAAATACATAGTTTATCCTTTTTGAATCATTGAATTCAGACACTGAAGGAGAATTCTATCGCTCTTTGAATTTTAATTTTCTCGATTTTATGAAGCTAGAATTTTATATATTACCACTAACACTGACATACCACCTCAAACACAGAGGATCCACATGAATGCAGAGCACATAGTGCCAAAGATCCACAAAATGGGCCCCAAGTCCATGGACATAGAGCACAAGGGTCTGGAACTTCGTGAATGCAGCCTAAGCTCAGCGGGATGTGTCAACACATGGCTAGATATCCCTAAATTTGAACCCACTCCATAAATGCAGAGTATTGACTCTTCACCAGATATTAGCCAGTATTATTTTCTTTGATGAGGTGTCTGTAGCTCATTTGTGGTCCAATTTCTTCAGACAAACTACGCAACCATGCCAAATTTTACATTCTATATCCAATGACATAGTCAAACTTCCTTTATGAGGTTAATTTGATCAAATATAGGTCTCATTTTCCTACTTTGAAATTACTTAATTTTCATCGAGGGGCCTAAAGCATAGCTAGAAGCCTCGAGAACAAAATTAAAGGTCATTCTAGACCAAAATCAATGTTTTAGAGCTAACCTTGCCGTCAAAATTTTCATTCGAGCATGTTTGCCAAGAATGTTGATTAAGGTCGACTATTTGTCAATTTTGAAGACTTAAATGGAAAACTCGATATAAACTACCACCGACAACCTTTGTACTCTAACCAAATATGCGTATAGCCTAATTTATCCATTTTAATGCTAATGGAACTATCAAAATTTAATTACAAAGTTGTTTACTCAAACTTTACTACTAAACTCATTTTTTAACTTTAACCAGACCCGTACTATGTAAAAATGCATATCTTTCAAAAGAACAACTAGAAGGCCTAACTATTAGCACTACTAAGTCAAAAAATGACTTGGGTAGCTATAGGTAAGCTCTAACTGATGCGGAATATACAAAAAAAAAATAACCTAGAGGGTTATTACATATCCTATCACTAGAAAGTGTGTAAACAAGGATTTACTACTATGCCAGTTAAATTCCATATAGTTGGAGGCCATACCATTAGATGTGCTACACTACTATCAATGGAGGGAATTTTTTTACTAGTACGAGGACAAAGGGCCATGTCAGACCACTGGCCATATTTGATTTTAGCCTTAGTGGGAGGCCAGGTGATAGCCTGGTCAAGAGGCCAGGTCATAGCCTAGTTAGGAGGCCAAGTCATAGCTTGGGTTAGAGGCCAAGTTGGGTATACTATTTAGGTTAGAGGCCCAGTTAGATTGAGCAGATCATAGTTTAGTGCACATAGTCAATTTATAAGATAAGTCAGGCTTGACACTATTGAACATTATACTTATTCACCCTGTAACTATTCACAGGTGTACCTTCTAGGCTTATGGGGGTCCGATTAATATACAAGCATAGACACTAGGGTGTTATACTTGTGTATATGAATAAAACTTTGCCTAGTTCTGATTACCTCTGTTCTCATCAACATACACACCTAGTTCTTGTGATTAGACACTTGTAGAGCTATATTCTAGTAGTTCCCTAATTTATTTACTTTTTCTACTCAATCGGCCTATGATGCCTACTGCGTACCATATTTTTGGTATTCACCCTACTTTCTGCATGTATTTTGTGATGCAGGTCCTAGCATAAGGTAATAACATTGATTTCTCCTATTGTAGCTGTCATATTCGAAGATTAATGGTGAGCATTAGACATTCTTGTATCCATTGTTGTCTTTCGTAATCCGAGACTTGCCTTGTATATTATTTTGATTGTGTATATGTCTATAGATTATGACTCATCGATGTTGTCTCATGTCTATAATAGTTTTGTACAGGTGACTTCTAGGTCCTCGGAGGGTGTTTGTAATATGGTATATTTATACAGTATCAGTTTTTTATAATAACCTAGTTGGTCATTTTTGGCATTATCCCTGAAATTTTACTATTTTAACCTTTGGTAAGTTTCTTGGGGCTAATTTGAACTATTTGAATAGTTGGAAGTGGAAACTCGAGTTTTAAAAGTTGAAATTATAAAGTTTGGCATTTTTGGAGGCTTAAGTTAGTGAAAAAGTGAGTTTTTGTGTCATTTGTTGTTTCAGAGGTCAGATCAAGATTTGTCAATTTCATTCGCTTAGGAATATTGAAACTGAACTACAAAAAGTTACAGAACTGAATTTGGATTTAAAATGAGGTTTGTAGGCCCAAAGTTGTAATTTTAGTCGTTTCTAGAACCAAAGTTTGACTTTGATCCACATTCAGAGTTTAGAAGCTCAAATCAGAATTTTGATGGTTCCACTAGTCCCAAATGCTAAAACTAACACTAGAAACGAGTCGGGTAATTATGCTCATGCACTTTCAATTACCTTGATGCATAAGTTATTACTTTACCATGTTGCATAAATATACAACCCAAATCATGCTGAGAAGTATCATAATATACCATAAACACATCTATGACATTTAGTAGAGTCATAACAGGAGCCGAGGAGAGCCGATATTTCAAACTCTAAAAATTTTTCTCACATTCATCTGACCATACAAACTTAGCCTTCATTTGAGTCAACTTGGTCAATAAATATTCAATATATGAGAACCCTTTAATAAACCTTCTATAATAACCAACCAACCCAAGAAATCTTCAAACATCCGAAGGAGTCAATGGCCTAGGCCAATTCTTCATGGCATTAGTCTTATTCGGGTCAACTTTAATACCATCATCAGACATCACATGACCTTAAAAAGCTACCTTACTCAACTAAAATTGACATTTGTTAAACTAATCCTTAAAGTCTAAAGAACTGACCTCAGATGATCCATATGCTCCTGCTCACTTCGAGAATAAATGAGGATATCATTGATGAAGACAACCACCAAACTATCAAGAAAAGGCTTGAACACCCGATTCATAAGATCCATAAATATGGTCGGAGCATTAATCAACCCAAATGACATCACCTCAAATTCAAAATGACCATACCTAATCCAAAAAGCCATCTTGGGAATGTCATGCTCCCTAAGCATCAATTGATGATAACCGAAACGAAGGTCAATATTTGAGAAATGGGTAGCCCCTTGGATTTGATCAAAAGAGTCGTCAATCCTTGGAAACAGATAACTTATTCTTGATGGCTACCTTATTTAATTTCCTATAATCAATGAACACCCGAAGAGACTCATCTTTCTTTCTTATAAATAACATTGGAGCACCCCGCAAAGATATACTTAGCCTAATAAAGCTTTTCCATAACAAATAATTCAACTGATCTTTCAATTCCTTTAACTTAGGTTGTGTCATACTATAAGGAGGGATAGAGATAGGTTTAGTATATGGGAGAGGATCTCTACCAAAGTCTACTTCCTTTTCGAGAGAAATACTGGGCAAGTTTTCGTAAAACACATTCGAAAACTTATTCACCACTAGAACAGACTCAAGAGTAGGTGACTTACATTCCACATCCTTAACTTTCACAACATGATAAATGCATCCCTTAGAAATCATCTTCTAGGCCTTAAGGTAGGAAATAAACCAACTTTTAATAGCGGCCCTTCCAATCAAAAATGGGCTCATCCGAAAATTGGAACTTGACTTTTTGGGTTCTACAATCTATGGAGGCATATGAAGCATGCATCCAATCCATCCCAAGATAAACATCAAAAACAAATATCTCAAGTTCAATAAGATCACACGGGAAGACTTTATACAAAACAGAAATAGGGCAACCCCAATAAACTTCTCTAGGAAAGACAAAAATGTTAAGAACCAGGTACGCATAGCCTTAGAGGAAAAAGTAAAAACCTTAGGTAATGAACTTAACTACTTGAATACCAAAAATGAAGCTCTCAGTAAGGAATTGGAGCTAACCAAAGTTAAATTAGAGCACATGATGAGGTAGACCAAATCCTCATTTCTACTCAATGGTATATTGCAGGGTAAATCCACTACCAAATATAGAATAGGCTTCAAGAAAAATGTGACTAAACTAGGTTAGAATGCCACTATTATATTGTGTACATACTGTGGTCAGTCAGCTATATTAAGAAACATATATGTAAAAAGAACAATGAAGCCACAAAATATAACTTAACCTATCTAAAGAAACCTTATGGTAAGAGAATCAGGAAATTGATTCCCTCAAATAAACATCTACCAAGATAGGTCACAAGAGATTTAATCCATCCTTTTTCTCGCAAGTAGGGACCTAAGTTGATCCGAGTACCTAAGACTGACCTCTAATTGCATGTGTAGGAACTAATAGAAGGAAAACAGAAGCGATAGTATATAGATAGTGAATGTTCAAAACACATGATATGTGGCAAGAATAACTTCCTTCTACTAAGTAGCTGACATGGTGGAAGTGTGGGGTTTGGAAATGGAAAGGACCACTGCACATTCAAAGACTTAAGTGGAAAAAAAAAGAAAGAAAATGTTACTAATTCAACAACTAAAAGTAGAGAGTCCGGTAATGTCACTACTTGGGCCTACATACTAGGAGTGACATAACGATTGGGAACCCAAATGTAATAACCCATCTTGAGATGAGAAGTCTCACATTGTCAAAACACAATAGAGATATTGGGTATATCAGCAAAGGACTAGTCTATATACTGTGAGGTTACTTTTGGGGTGATCCCAAAGGGAAAAATCTATGATGCGCTAGTTCCAAGAGTGAACGATACTTCATAGTGTTGGGTTAGCTTATTACAGGTGGTATTAGAGCAATTCTTGTGTCAACCTTGTCGATGTGGATCAAAGTTCAACTAAGTTTAGGCGAATCTCAAAGAGGCGGGGCAAATCTCTATGCTAAGTCTAGGTGAATCTTATATGGTAGACAAAACCTTAGCGAAGACACTAAGTCCATAGAAAGGGTGTATGCAACAACCGATCTTGAGATGAAAAGTCCCACATCAGCAAAACACAAGAAAGATGTTGGGTATATATAAGTAAAGGACTAGTCTATATACTATGAGGCGCCTTTTGGGGTCCAAAGGGACAAATATGTGATGGGATAGGCATAAGAACGGATAATACTTCACAGTATTGGGACAGGGTTTTACACCAAAAGTCCCCAAACAATCCTCACAGCATCCAAATACACATTATTGCTTCTGAAGTGCATAATAAGGCAACAAATACATAGTTTTAAGGGATAGAAAAGTATGACTCATACTATGGGGATGTCATAAGGAGAGGAATTTGCATGGATTTACATAGCAGATAGCACATAGCACATAAGAACTAAGGAGCGGGTAATATGACTCACGCTATAGGGATAGAAGAGACTTAGGACTTTTCACATTTCACATCTCATCATGAACATATCATCACTTCATTAACATCAATAGATAGCCATAATCATAATCACTACAAGAAAATAACATTGGAAAACACAAATCCATATATAGACTTTAAGTGTTGTCTAACAATGCCTCTAAGTCATAGAATAGTACAAGGGCCAAGATATGTCCCGGGCTCACCTTTAAAGTAAAGACTTAAGTGACAATAACAAAGTACGTATATAGAAGGTGGTTTGTACTTGGATGATAGAAGTTACCACAAGCAACTCTCACAAATCCAAGTTAATCCTAAAAGGTAGATGAAGATAGTCTCCAGTCCCTACATGGTTAGATAATGTAGGCAAAGAGTATGAATTAGTACATTTAAATGCACTAAGTATGTGGACATGCAATGCATATGAACTCATTAAACCTATATTTAGTGTTAGATGACAAGGACACATATATGAAAAGAAATATATATACAAGGAAGAGTAATATATCAATATGCTATGACATCTATGATACATGAAATGCGATAATACTTCAACATAGTGGGGATGTGACCTTAACCGACACCTCAAGCCTATACAAGCTATTACATAAATTCGCCCAATAAAAGCCTCCCATCGATGAGAGTAGACTACTTGCCAAAGGTAGACTACACCATACCTTATGACTCGATCATTTTAGTGTGATGGCCACCTTCCTTACAACCTAGTCATTTTGGAAGGATTTAATAATCATATCATAAATATCCCTTAAAGGGGCATAAATATATACCTATGTTGGCATATAGTTTTGAGACTTGGGTACTAGACCCTTGGAGATAGTCCCCCTCCTACAAGTTTGTGTGCTAAGTCATCATCCCACAAGAATACATATATATATACATGCTTTCAAAAAAGGCATAAGTCCTTTCAAATCATTTTTATGTGTACTTAGGTGTAAAAGCCAAACATACTTCATAATCATGCATACTTGGTCTAAAGAGTCAAATTACATTTTATGTCATACTTTCATGGCATGTCTATCCATATCTAGTACTTCTACATATGGGTTTTGAGCTGAGGGTTTTAGGAAATAGCCTCTCTACCTCGATGAGGTAGCGGTAAGGTCTGCGTACAATCTACCCTCCCCAGACCCCACTTGTGGGACATCATTGGGTATGTTGTTGTTGTTATCATACTTTTATGCATAGGAATAGATAATTCACGTGTATCCACAATGGTGTAAACACCCAAAGTTTGCTCAAAGACCCATAGCATAGACATTATATGATCGCATTCTCATCACAACCATACTTTCATCAAAATCATATTCATCAACTATCATGATCCAACCCTAGGGCCAAACTATGACATGATGAATAAGAACTCGAAAAGACCCAAAAAGCCTCTTAGCATATCAATCACACATCCTTGATCGTGGAAGCAAAGTAAACAATAACAAAAGGTATAATAAAAAGGGAAGCGGGACTAAGGGAAGTCTTTGATAATCGTTAAAGCATAAAAGAGTCAAGCTCAAGCATAAGTACATCATAATATTATATAACAACATCTCTAACATGGAATAGAGCAGGGACCAAGACACTTTTCGGGCTCACCCTCATAGTAACAAATGTTCAACATAAAGAAGTCTCAAAATAACAAGGATAATAAAGATAGTGTCCTCGAACTTGAGTACTCACCCAAGCTTGCTTCAAAGGATAGTACTAGACACGTGGAGGGTGATCAAATAGTGCTTCGGTCCCTACATGGTAATATCACATAGGCATAGAGTATGTGTTAGTACGTTTGAATATATAAGTATGTAGGATGCAATGCAAAAAGACACAAGCCAATATAGTCAAAATGCATAATAATAAGCAATCGACAAGTGTACTCTCAAAATAGCATGCATGATCAATGCTTTCAGTAAAACATATTTGTAAATCATTCAACTTACATAGAATATAATATATGTGTGAAAAGAGACCCTAACCAACAAAAGCAAGACAAAGTGATCTACAATTTGGAATCTCGATGATTACCCCTCCTCGGTAAAGAGGTGGACTACTTTCCAAAGGTAAATCATACTTCACCTTACAAGAGCCCATCCCATTTTGAAAAAGTAACCCTCTTTATGGGAAATCGTCCCATTTTGGAGTGTATTTCATGATAAAGTGCACTAAATGAATCCACTAGTATAGCACATAGTTTGAGGAGAGAAGTATGGACCCTTGAAGATAGTCCACACCAACATCCAATCCATCAGTACTATGTCTAATCCCACAGAATACTTGAAATAATCATAACTTTAATAACTTATAAAAAATATGAAAACATGACATGAGTATCTTTTAAACATGTTTGACCTCTAGTGGTGAGCCTAACTTAAAACATGAGAGCAGATCATAATCATACATGAACCTTTGCTTTAACATGAATGACTCACAAAAGGTAAAAATCTTGAAATAGAGCTTAACTTGTAACTTGTAAAATCATAGATACTTTTCATGAATTTAGTATGTACTTGAAAGACCTTAATCATCATATAGTCACTTGACATATAAATCATGTAATAGATCATCAATAACTTGAGAATTCTTAACTTGACATTTTATCAAACTCTTGGTGGGTTCACAATACTAGTTAAAAATCATACAATTTGAGAGTGAAATAAGATGAGAAAACTTAATGATAATCAACCCACCAACATATAGTAAAACCCTCATGTAGGGTACCTCAAAATGTATTATCAAAACTCATAATAGATCATAGTTTCATAGCTGAAAACTTACATAGTCTCAATAGACAAAATAAATTCATGATATAAGCTTGAAATAGATAGTCATGCATAATCATCAGCATTTCATAAAACTCCAACATAATTTATATTCATAATCCATAATAAGAGATACTCATAGATAATACAACTTGAAAACATGCAAGTTTCGTAAAAAGGAAGATTGGGCTCCGTGGGTGAAAGGACCCCAATGGATAAAACTCACATACCTCAAACTTGGATTTCTTGAGATTAGCTTGAAGAGAATCCTTGAGTTCCAAAGTTAAGAGTGAAATTCTTAAAATTTGAATGAGATATTTGGTTAAGCCTCGGAGAGGTTTTTGTGAGGGTTTGAGTGATATAGAGTAGAAAAATGGCTAAGTATGAGTTTTTTTACGCATGAGTGAGCATGGGGCTATGACCTAGATTCCCTTGGGTAAAATAGAAAAACTAAGAAAAAAGTTGAACTGGTCCGCGTATGGTCCACGATACGGACCTATCATGGAGGAAGAAATGACACTAATCTGTGCCTAGTCCGCGTCACGTCCTGGTCACGAATGCACACTGAAAATTAAATTTTGTGAAATTTATTTTTTGCTATAGGTCCTCTAAAATCTGGGTTAGATCTCAATTTTTCCTACTGATCGAGAATATGAAGTCGAATTTTTGATATCATGCACGAATTTTGAGATATATAGAAATTACAATTATGGACATTTCCAAAACACATTTTTGGGCATTTCAATATATCCCCCTTGGGAACATTCATCCCCAAATGCTAAAGAATCATGCATAAGAGAAGTAATCGTGAAGATTTCAGCCCAACATGAATGTAACAAATGCACTTAAATATCATTTTTCAAAAATCTCAACTTGAATGTCAAAAATCCCCATAAACTTGTTACCATGAACATGAATGCATGCAAAATGGCATAAAGGCTGAAACTTAAGACTTGAAATCATGCTAAGGACTTAAATTAGTACCTTCGGCTTGAGTAGAATGGAAGAGATATGGGCATCGCTTTTTCATGTTCGCCTCGACTTCCTATGTGGCACTTAAAACTTGTTGATACCTCCAGAGCACCTTGATGGAAGCTACATCCTTGCTTTTCAACCTCTTCACTTGTCTATCCAAAATTTTCATCAAGACCTCCTCGTAGGTCAAATTAGCTTCTATAACATACAAGGGAACTATAGCACTTGGGTCACCCACACACTTTCTTAACATAGACACATAAAAGATCAGATGAACCATATTTATCTCCATATGCAACACTAACTCATATGAAATCTTACCCACTCTTCTGAAAACTTTATAAAGACCCATAAACCTTAGGATTAATTTTGTTTTCTTGCAAAACCTAACCACACCCTTCATGGGTGACACTTTCAAGTAAACTCAATCACCAACCTTAAACTCAAGATCTCTTCTCCACACATTAGAATAGGACTTTCGTCTATATTGGGCTATTTTCAATCTCTCCCTTATCAACCTCACCTTCTCCAAGACCTCTATAACAAATAGCAAAGCCATCTCCCCCACTTCAAATCACCCAACTGGGGATCTATAACGTCTACCATACAAGGCCTCAAAGGGAGCCATACCAATGCTTGAGTGATAGCTATTGTTGTAAGCAACCTCAATGAGTGGAAGATGTTCATCCCAACTACCCTTAATCTCCAAAACACAAGCTCTAAGCATATCCTCAAGAATTTGGATAGCCCTTTTGGTTTGACCATTCATTTGAGGGTGAAAGACCATGCTAAGATTCCCTTGGTACCAAGGCCTCTTCGGAAGGACCTCCAAAAGTGAGAATGAATTCAGCACCACGATCCAAAATGATAGACAAAGGCATCCTATGCAATCTAACCAACTTATGTATATACAAATTAGCATAATCTTCGATACCATATATGGTTTTGACCGGTAGGAAGTGAGCCGATGATATCATTCTATCCACAACAACCAAAATAGAGTTAGAATATTTCCTAGTCTTAGGCAACCCAACCACAAAATTCATGTTGATCTCTTCCTACTTATAAGCAGGAAGCTCTATGTCTTGGGCTAGGCCACCCGGCCTTTGATGTTTGGCTTTCACTTATTGGCAATTATGACATTCGAATATGAACTTGGCAGCATCCCTCTTCGTACCCCACTCTCCCAACACACCTCCCTCAAGTCTCATACATCTTTGTAGAACCGGGGTGAATGGATAGGATGAATTAGCACACATAATCTACTTTAGTACCTAAGGGCACTATCTCCACCTTGGAAGAAAACCTCCTGTTTACCATCTTTCACCCAGGCCTTTAACTCTAGTAAGGTGGGGTCAAGATCTTGTTTTGCCTTTACCTCCTCAATCAAGTAAGATTTAGAACCATCAACAACTACTACACCAGCATTATCAACTTCATCCAACCTAACCCCCAATCTAGACAACTGATGAACCTCTCTAGCAACCTCCTTGCCTCCAATCTCAATATGAGCTAGACTACCCATGGATAATCTACTTAAAGGATCAGCGACAACATTAGCTTTGTCGGGATGAAAATGCACACTTATATCATAATCTTTAAGAAGCTCTAACCACCTTCTTTAACTTAAGTTAAGATCTTTTTAGATGAATACATATTGGAGACTCTTGCGGTCGGTAACACATAAACATGAACCCCATACAACTAGTGATGCCAAAACTTTAAAGCAAATGCCACGACCGCCAAATCAAAATCATGGGTGGGATAATTCTTCTTATGCACCTTAAGTTGCCTAGGGGCATATGCTGTCATCTTACCATTTTGCATCAAAACACACCCCAAACCAATTCTTAAGGCATCACAATGTACCACGAACCCTTCCAACCCTTCTAATAGAGCTAAGATAAGATCGGAGATAAGCTTATCTTTCAAGGTTTGGAAACTCTTCTCATATTTATCGGTCCACACGAATTTCACCTTCTTTTGTGTTAACTTATTCATAGGAGAAGCAATAGGAGAGAAACCATTTACAAACCTCTCGCAATAACCTGCCAAACCCAAGAAACTCCTAATATCAGATGGAGTCAAAGGTCTCATCCAATTTTTAATCACCTCCGTCTTTTTAGGATCCACCTTAATGACACCACCTGACACTACATATCCTAGGAAAGTAACCTATTTCAACCAAAACTCACATTTTCCATAGTTAGCATATAACCTCTTCTCCCTCAAGATTTACAACAGAACCCTTAACTGATTCACATGTTCCTCCTCACTATGGGAATAAATGAAGATATCATAAATAAAGACCATCATAAACATGTTAAGGTAAGTTTAATGACCCTATTCATGAGATCTATAAATATAGTTGGTGCATTAGTTAACCCAAAAGACATAACCACAAACTCAAAGTGCTCATACCTAGTACAAAAAGCCATCTTAGGAATGTCACACTCCCTCACCTTCACTTGGTAGTATCTAGACCAAAGATCATTCTTAGAAAAGTGACTAGCCCCTTGAAGTTGATAAAAAATGTATCCATCCTTGGTAGAGGGTACTTGTTATTTATGGTGACTCTATTAAGTTATTGGTAATCAATGCACATTCTAAGGGAACCATCATTTTTCTTCACAAATAACACTGGTGCACCCCAAGGTGACTTACTAGTTATGAAACCCTTTTCCAGTAAATCCCTCAATTGCTCCATTCACTCCTTCAATTTCGTCGGTGCCATATGGTAAAGTGGAATAAAAATGCATTGAGCATCGAGAAGGAGGTCTATACCAAAGTCTATTTCCTTTTCAGGAGGAACACCATGAAGCTCATCGCTAATTACATCAAAGAACTCATTAACCATCGGAACCAACTCAATAGGAAGGATGTTGGACTCAATATCCCTAACTCTCACAAGATGATATAGACAACCTTTATAAAACAACCTTGGGCTTTAAGACAAGAAATCAATCTATCCTTGACCACCACATCATGACTTTCCCACTCAAGGATGGGCTCATTAGGGAATTGGAATTGAACCCTGCTGGTTCTACAATAAATAAAAGCATAATATGCATGCAACTAATCCATCTCAAGAATGACATCAAAATCTACCATATCAAATTCAAAAAAATTACAAGGCAAGATTTTATGCACAATAAACAC